>NW_011626806.1:1851783-2144673 GCF_000204515.1 Acromyrmex echinatior | reverse complement strand
TATATATATATTGTATACATACAGAGTGCGTCACCAAAATCTGAACAAATCGAACAATTCTTTAAACAAAATGTTTTTAATGAAAAATTAAATATTACAAAAAATCCTTTTACATGGCACTTGGGGGACGCCTAATGTAGAGCACAATTATTCGATATATCCTCCATTAGCTTGAATGACGGCCTCTATTCTCGGTCTGAAGCATTCGCATGCACGCTGTAATGTAGCGCTGTCCATGCCGAATGCTGCCTCAATAGTGGTCCTTAATGACGTCACATTGGGATGTCGAGACTTGTTTGTGACCCTTTCAACGCTCCATACGTAGTAGTCCAAGGGATTGCCTGTTGGGAAGTCAGAATTTTTGCCCTGAGTCATCCGAAATCAGCGCTTGAGCCCTTTCAACAATTGCGAGGGTCTTCGCGGTGCCTTCTTTCGAGTGACTCTTCCTCGCTGGCATGCTGGAACCTTCGTTGGACTGTTCTAAAGCCGTATATTTTGCCACAACGTCATAAACGATTGATCTCGGGTATCCAAAGAACCGAATTATTTCCATTGTTGAGCGCCTAGCGTGAAGGCCTTCGATGATCGCAGGTCTTCGATTATATTCCGCGCTTGGTTTTAACATCGCATTTTGAGAATATGACTGTTTACTAGAAGCATCAGGCTTTTTCAGACGCCAACAATAACCTCTGACGGAGACACAATATAGCGGAAAATTTAAATTGAAATTTGTCCGGATTTGATGACGTACTCTATGACGTATATACAATGACATATGTTTTAATAAAGTGATTGTTTTATACTTGCGACTGTTTTATACTTTGTATAAAATAATTTAATAATTTATATTTATAAATTAAAAATAAATATAAATTGATTGATGTGACACATTGTAATTAATATATAATATTTTGTTGTTTCAGGTGAGTCAAACAATATTGATTATCTGCTCTACGTAATGTAAGTAAACCTATAGTTATATACAGCTTTATTAATTTGTTCGAAATATCGTGGCTTATATTGCCATATGTAATTGAACATTATAATAATACGAATGGTATTATTCGAAATATTTTTGTCAATATGTTTATAAACTATTTGAATTTCATTGATCTAATATTCAATGAAAGGATATTTCTCGCATTAAAAATAAGAAACAAACATATTAAGATAAAAATTTACAAAAATAGTACTATTTAATTAATAAAATTGAAAGTACAATTATGATATTTTGTACAATTTTGAACAATTATGATATTTTTTTAAGAATATAATTGAATAAAATTGCTTGTTTTTAAAGAATGTTTTCGTTTAATCACAAATTATGTCACATAACATAATAAGAAAGGTTTGTCATTATCTTGGGGAATTCACTTTACAATTCTCTTGCCGAGCGGGCATTCTTCTATGGTGCATCTAAAATATGAATTGAGAGAGAAGCTTATAAAGAGATTCAGTGTATAAATTAAATTTTAATATAGCATACTTTGTTCCGATTAGCGCATTTTTCTCAGATTAAATTTGCATTTACCTTTTATCGGCTACTTCACTGTTCTGAAAACGATAAAAATATCGGATAAATTATATGCGCGCACATATTTCATCATACATTTAATTCTTTAAAAAAGAATATTGATTTTCCTTGCAAAAAGTTCCTGAATATCGCGCAGTTAGACACATTCAATCAATTAACGTTTTTATATTCAATTATATGATTGCAAATTGCATATATTATTCTTAGAATGTAATATTTATTATTGCATTGAAAGAGATAAATACTAATGTTTATACATAATATACATACAGAGAGGCAGAATAAGGAGAATTATTCTAATGATTTTTCGCAGGTTAAATTAAACTTAAAATGATGTTGAATACAATGGCAAACTTTTCAAAATTGTTGCTTGTAATCAAATAAATACGTATACAAAACTCAGTCTAAATAAATTATTTATAATTATCTAAATAACAAAATATTTAATTTATAATTTTATATTTGCAATATATTTCATTTCTTGTAAAAAAATTAATATAAATTAAGTTAATGTTGCAATATTAGCGGAGATAGCTTCGGAAAATAGAATATCGATGCTGCGTAAACGTGGGTAATATTTGTTCAAATGGTCTTCCGAATCCTCATAGTTCGTGGCTGTTATTGTTACAGTATAACATATATTTACTTTGGATAATGGCAACTTCGTAACTTATCGTTTTGGTAACAGTCTCTCCCTCGTGGATTGCTCTAGCGGAATCTAAATCGCTTACAGTTATTTTGTTTCTCATTGAAAATCCACGATCTCGGCAATATTTCCATCACGTCTTACGTATAATTGTGTTTACTTAAGTTATACAACGCATTGATATTCTATAATGGATCTTTATAAAATCTTTTTTGAGAAAACAGGAAACTCAAACGAGGGAATATTTGATAATAGCAATCATATTAAGAAGATACGATCGACATTTCAGAATAATAAAAAAATTATTTAAAAACTGCAGATTATTCTAGATGGCATTTTAAAGTAATAAAATTCAGCGACGATTTATCATTTGGATCAAAAGAATTATTTTAATAAAAAATAATATTCTTTATTTCTCTAGGCTTTAATAAAAATGTATGGAAAAAAATGTATTATATTATAGATAAAAATTTCAATTTTTTAATACAAGTACTTTATTGAAAATGATTTATGTAAAATTACATTACGATACAAAAAGTTGATTACAATAAAAGTAATAATAAATGAAAAATAAATAAACTATAAAAATGTGTTATTCAATAAGAATATACAAAGAGAATAAGAATATACAAACAGAATATTGTAAACACAACTTTTGTATGTTTGTTTAAAATATAAATTTTAAAATATAAATATTAATATATGTATTATATACATCTATCGTATCTTTTTAATTGAGGATAACATGATTAAATCATTTATTCATTTATCATTATTAGAATTGGGAGAGAGTGAATTTTATATATTATTTTCAAGCTACTATATTTCGGAAAGAGAGAGTGCAAAGTTTATATATTAATATATTAATATAAACAACTGTAGCCACATACACATCCACACACAGAGCTTTAAAAAATTGTAGTCATTCTTTCGAACTGTAAGTATTATATTAATGCTGCAACGTTCATTCGATCGTTTGCGTGACGCGCCGCACTTTCGAAGTGTCGAAAACATCATTATCCTTTAAATTCACGTTAAATGCTGCACGCGTCCATTCCCGTGTAACAAATCGATCACGAGTGTACAAATTCGCAGGACGTTCTAGCGGCGATCGTTACGTTGTCCATCCGTTCGTCGTAAGATTAACGTTTCCACCTCGATCTGTAAGACTCGCAAGGCGAGGTCGCAGATACAAGCGAGTTCACTTTGCCTCGTGACCACGCTACTCCAGAGAGCGTTCATGGTCCAGCTCCGGATCTTCCCGGAGCATCGGGGAGATCTCTAGATCGTTTAGAGTTACCATTGCGTCGAATCCGCGGCAGCCTCGTAAATGTCGCTCATCTTTTACGACGCGGCCAGCGTTTCGAGTTACATCCGCAGTACATCACGGCGTCGCATATTACGAAGTTTTCGGGGAGCCTTACGACCCACCGACTGGCCATTGTACTACGCCACGCTCGCATCCGAGACTTGTTCCCGACGGAAACGGACACGTTGCGGTCGTGTTCCTCGTGATCCCCGTCTCGTCGAATCGTCGTGAAGCGATATTTTCGCTCGACGTGATGCGACATGACGCAACGTGGGCGTACGAAACGAACCACGGCGACGCCGTCGCAAACTTTTCCGCGTTGACGATAAATTTCCGACCGTGATTTTATTCCGAGTAAATTCCACGTTACCTAACTTTGCGCGTTCTGATTTACGTATAGTCTGCTGTCGAGATTACCCGAGGCGTCGAAGTATTTCGCGAATTACGCGGTAAAGTCGACCTTGTCTGAGATCAATACTGACATTTCAGCACATTTTTTCGAACGTAATTTTTTTCCGCAACACGCCAGACAAATCATTCAATATGTGATTTTGAATTTCTTCTTCAGCGACTATAGTAGGTCTGTTTTTTATTCCTGATCGACTTTGTACTAGAATTTTCTCTCTAGCTTTCGCCAAATATTAAACATGTATCTATTTCACTTTCGTCTGTTTTTTTGTGGTTGAACTAGTGTACTTTTAGAATTTAAATGAGATAAGTACATATTTGATATTTGACGAAAGTGAGAAAGAGAGTTTCAATATTGTCTAACAATAAATGCAGGAAAAAAACAGAACTATTAAGTTCCAAAAGTATATTAAGTGTATATTAAAGTGTATATTAGTTCAGCTATAAAAACAGATCTCTTGAGTGCTTTCCATTTGGTGATATAAATTCACACGAATGTCTGTTTTATCTTAGTTATCCACTGGAATTTCAAGGAAAATAGATCTTTATATCGGCTTATGTCACTAAATGGAAAGCACCCTATTCTTTTCGGGCAATTCGCGAGGAAATCTTAAACTAGTTACATTCGGGAAAATTGATATAAATATCACGATTGCAGATTCTATATTTAAATGTCTTTTCTTATATTCATTGGAGCTTTTAAGCTTCGGATTATTTTCTATGAATACAAATGAATTCGGAATAGAGAATCAAAAATCTTTCTTCAAGCATCATAATCAAAACTGTAATTGCTATACATATATCTAAAAAGGAGAATAATATTAATTTTTAATTTAAAAACAATAAAACATTCTAATTCTGATTAAATGCACACATTAAACTTGAACAGTGAAAATTTCGGCCGAGACACAATGAAGTGGGAAATATAACTGTGAGGATAAATTTAACCCCGAAACTTTTGCTTTCAAGAGTTCGTAAATGACTGAGCACCGAAACTTTTCATGGTTAACATATTCCTGGTTATCTCGTAATGCATTTTACGTATACTATTCATATACTACTTTCGTTTCACAGTATGTTACACAATTCCACTTGTTATAATGCGCATATAATAACACGTGAGAATTATTGAATTAACTCTTTAAGCTTCATTACACTTTATTTTGACATCACATGAAGATTAATCGTAACAAAAAATCTTTTGAATTTTAAATTTAAAGACTTTAACGATCATGATTTTCTAGCTAGAAAAATAAAAAAAATAAAGATGTGTAGTAAATTATGTTGTGCAAGATAAATTTAAGCAAATATTTCTTTGAGGTATTTGTCAGAAAGTTTTTTTTCTCAGATTTACGATCTGAAAGAGGTGCAATGACCGATAATAATCCAAAGTTTCACGAGAAAACGAAAAGAGAGAAAGAAAAAACCGACAATGTTGTAAAAAGTATCAGATAGAAGTCAGTACGAAAAAAAATCTCTGCGAAGCAAAGTCATTATTCCGGGGAATCTTTTCCGACCTCCGAGGACTTTTTTGCCGCTAGTTTTGCTCTCGCTGACGTTGTCCTTTTAGTAAGGGTCAGGTACAACGAAGAGCACTTCACTGATTCTGCTTTCGCGAAAACTATATCCTACACTTGCATCTACGCTTGTTATTACGCTGTGTATTTGCATTTTTGTTGCGGTCTTCCTAATTGCAATTACGCATACATAAGCCTGCAAAAGGCGGCGAGAGATGCGGCAAGACGAAAATCGTTGCAGAAGCACTCTGTATTTTAACATTAAAATTTCTATGGTCTCGAAATTATTATGATTATTTAGCAATTTCGATTATTTACTTTTCAGAATGTTGCTGTTTCTGTAATCTTACTTTTGTCTTTTAATTAATCTGCCAGAAAGAAACAGAAGAAGCGAGGAAAATTTCGATTTTTGTTTGAGTTAATTCTGAAAAAGTTATAATGCTTTGTATAATGTATTTCATATAATTGGGATACATTTCAGCTTTTTTTATGTAAGCATTTTTATTTTTATATAAGTGTCTCATATTTATACTCACCTCTTATTAAGGTTTGACTGATCCATTTTAATTGAGGCATGCATGAACACTTGTTCCGATAACACTCTAATTGAACAGCAACGAATCTATCGCCTCCTTCGAAACAGGCCTTCCATATGCGCGCTATTTCGATAAGACTGTTGCTGTGAGCTATTTCGAGTATTACTACTTATATCCATCGCATATAAGAGTATTGATTTGTTTAATTAAAGGTCAGTCGCAAAACTTTCTTACGTCAAGCTCTTGCGTTTGCGCTGGTCTTTCTTCGTATGTTTCTTCAAAAAAAAAAGATGTGCCTAACTATGACTTGATGCTTGTAATACTCGAGCGTAATCAAACGTTAAAAAGGATAGTCTCCTTTTTCTTTACACAATATGTAAAGGATGTTATTTTTCTATACAATAATTGAAAAAAATTAATATCTCGAAAGAAAATTAAATTGATTTTATTCTATAAAGTTAATTCTGTGGATTAGACCTTGAAGAACTTGAAGTTTTTAATTTCAAAATTTGAATATATGATCAATTTATTTACGTGTTGCATAAAAAGCATAGAGCAGATCTCCTTTTTTCTATTTTAAATATTTATCGTTTATTTTATTTTTGTAAAGTTAACTCTGCGGAATTATTTAGCAATTAAGAAGTTCTTAAATTTCAAAGTTTAAATATAAAATTGGTCTGCTTACGAGTTATACGTATGTATATAAAAGAACACACATATATGTATATATACAAAAGAAGAGCAACAAGAAGAGTAGGGAAAAAGAGGAAAGGAAGAGGAAGAGGATATCGTTACATAACTATCATGCAACGCTTCACTGATCTCCTGATTTCCCATCGATTGATGTGATTATGTAATTCGATCGGTCGTCTACGGACCACAACGTAGACCACCGTGTAAGATCCGCGTATGCGAAAAAGCATCTGCCATGAAAAATTGTGGTGGGTGATCTGATAGGAGTCGAGGGAAATCTATGCGGATCAGGCAGATATCTGGCCAAGGTAGAGACCGTGAAAGGACGACAGAGAGAATGGCCAGGAGGAATTCGCTCTTTTTTCTTCGATTTTGTAGTCGACTTATGTACACGAGGCGCCATCGCTTCAGGGTCGATTTATTTTGTCTCTCGTTTTCCGTACCACTGCTTATTCGTATTTACGCGCGGACTCTTCGTATCTACATCGTTTTCTTTACGATTTCTGCTTGCGCCTCAATTCCTTTAATAGAAATGTTCGCCGAAGTTGTTATGTCTAATTCTAATATATCATCTGTTGTCCTAATTTTCTAATATATATGCGTACTTTTTGGTTCATAATTTTTATCTTTTTTGTTTTAGTATATTAGAATATTTGAATATTTTATTAAGAATATATGTAGATATGTCCTCTCATATATTTTCTCATGATAAAATTGTAGTACGGAAGAGTTACTGCTATTATGTAAAGTAGATGGAGGGCAAAGCAAAATATGTGTAAAGAGGAAGACAAGGGTTTGATGTTAATTCTCAGTTATGGAACATAATCCTTATTACTGCATAATGTTGAAGAAAGGACTCTTCTTGTCTACATCCTCTATCATTAATTTTGTTTTTCTAGCATAAACTGTATTTTCATATTTATAATGTATTGTGGAACATATGAGTATTTTGAATAATTAATTATGTTTATTTTAATTCGTCGTGTATATGTATTAAAAAATTTTTTTTTAATTGAAAATGCTTTATTTTTGTGTTTATTGATTTAAATCAGTCTTATATTGAATTGTATTAAAAAAGATAATGGAAAAATTAACAATTAAAAAACTATTTAAAATATATATATCTAATTTAAATAAATGATTTAATAATATGTTTTTAATACGTTCTTTATTTCTCTGATAATTAAATAAAACGTTAATTAATATTAATTCATAACAAAAGGCGATATATTCTCATATATCTGTATTATATGCATTACGAAATTGTTAGAAGATGCAATTAGGAACATAGAGAAGCAGAAACAAGCACGCAAACAAAGTGTTGTTGAAATTATTAGGAGGAAGAGATTGGATATTATATTGCATGAATAGCAATATATGATGATAATACGTTTGTATTATTTTCTTATAATTATGGAAAGAAAAAAAACCAGCTTAATAATCGTGCTGTAATTATATTGTTTTATTTACAAGTTTATGTGTAATATCTATTATTTTATATATATAATATCTCTTTGTGTTAAGAATATTTTTCTTTTTCAAGAAATATTTTTGTTAAAAATTGAAAGATATTACATTTTTAAATTACTTTACTACTAGTTATCTAGTATTGTAAACATAACTTCATGTGTTACTGACAATTATATTAATATTATTTTACACTGTTTTGTTACATACATGTGTGTTTATATATTATTCCTATTATTATTGTTTACATATAAATAACGTTATTTCCGTACATGACAGTATAGTTCTCAAAAGCAGCATTTATGAGATTAGTATTATACCTTTGAATACAGATTTATGTGTTGGTTACGACGTAGGCGTTACTCTCATTCTGGTTTCTGTAACTCGCTTTGTTGTTCTTTATATGTATGTATTGTATGTACAGATCGTATATACAGTTGACTACAATCAATTTTCTACTGAAATTTAAACGTCACAGATATACACAACACACACACAACACACACACAAATTTATTATTTTGCCGAGCCCTGTTCTAGAACATAAAATGACGCAAATGCGCCATATGTGTGCATATTTTACATTGTAGATTTTGTCGCGGCGATTATGTGCGCGATACTAATTATAGTATTAACACATGAACAATGGATTATTATATTATTTTGATTATATGAAACATTTCTATTTTTCTCTCGTATATTTGTTGATTATTATAATATATTTAATTTGTGTAAATCTTTAGAGTATACGGATATATACTCTACATAGATTTTTTGCTTGTAAAGATGTAAAGATGCAACAACAATAGGTAATTTGCATTATTACTTGAGTATATCTGCTCCTTAAGTCATCTTCGAAACAACAGTGCAGTGTTCTAACTTCCGAGCTTACGTAGTAAACTAGGTCACCTATTTGTTAGAAATCAAATCGAATTGATATAAATGAATCGTCTTTCGTTCAAACGCCTTGAACATGCACAATTTATACGGAGTAAGAGATGGAGACAGCTAATTTACGTTAATCAATATCCAATCTATCTAATTGTTATCGTTAATCTACATTTCAAGGCAACGATGGAACGTCCTCCTTTGCATCCGCGAAATTGCCTCCCTGCTCACCACTTTCCCCCCTTCCACCTCCTTCTGTCTTCCATGCCGCATCCTCATTCTCATCGCTCGCTCTTGTTTCCTGTCGCCCAGTACATAACATTCTCTCTCGCAGTTTCTCTCTATCTCACGTAAACGTATACATGCCGCCTATCTCTTCTCCTCGCACAACCTCCGCACCCTCCCGCCCCTTTACTCGTCCTTCTGTCTTTGTCTCTCTGTCTCCTCTTTGACGCTATCCCTCTGCTTCTATCTTACTTCCGCGCTCTCTACATGCCCGTTCCGATCCTTCTCCCCAGACTCCGTACCTACCAGTTCCCCAGCCTGTTCCCCCTCGTGCCGCAACACGCCCACGTGTCACGTGGTTGTGTGGGTGCACGTGCACGAAGTCTCACACAGTGGCACACGACACAACCGACCGCCACGGCAACGGAGTGCGGATGCGGAGTACCTACAGAGTTGAGGGTACAGACGACAGTGCCGCGTACACACCACAACGTTCCGCACTCATGCCTTGCGTTCTCGCGCGATAGATCGCCCGCCGGTATCCTCGTGTCGATTCGTACGATCGATCCCCCGTCCTGCAACCCCTTCTCAGGGGTTGATCTCGCGTCGCGCGATAGTTCGAAACGTTTGCTCTCACGCTGTCGTCACTACGTGTCAAAGACGTGGAATTCGAAGACACAACCGCGATTGCTTTGGTCTTCGCGCGCGAGATGAAAGCAAAGTCGAGAGAAAATCCGATCGTTGAAAAAGATCGCGGGAAGAAGAGGGCGAGGACGGCCCCATATGAGATACGAAATGTTTCTTGTGAGCGCCACGTGTCTTTGATCTTCTGCGGGATACCGTGATTCTTTATTACGTTCGTCCGGAATGACCAGCTGTCTTCGCGATGATGATATCGGAAGCAAGGAAGATGGACCTGCGCACGGAGGATGACGAAAGGAATATCTTGAGATCTAGTTGATAACTAGATAGATGGATAGAAGAGAATTTCTGCTACCTCTGTGATGATGTGCTATATTTTTTGAATCCCAACGCTACGAATTCAATATCTAGAATTTGTGATTACTGGATACTCAAGAAGCTGATGGTTTCAAGATAAAAATGAGCTGATTGTTTGTACCTCAAAAGCAAACATATGGCTACTATTGAAGCTAAGAGAGAGATCTCATTGGTGCTTATTTTTCTAACTGACACAACTAAAATGTCTTTTTTCTTCATGTATTTTTGATACATTATAAAAATATGATTCATTATGAAAATAGATATAATTTTACAGAAACAGAAACGAGATATCGAGTTGTTTCTTCGGATTATAATTTTTTATTTTGAGAAAATAAATATTGCGTTTACTTTCTGACAAGGAAAATGAAGATATTAAAAATTTATTATTGATTTTGTAACATTTTGCTTATTTCATTAAAACTGTATAAAGTTCGCTACGGATCGTCTCTAATTTTGACCAAATACGGAAGATGAACAAATGTACAAGAGTTATATTTAATTGGTAGCACTTAATTTATTTATTGTATTTAACTGTGACATATATGTATATAGTATATATTTAATAATAATATATACGTGTGCTGCATAACACAAGTAACATAGTTACTTTTATCACATGTATACGCATTCTTCGTCTCATGGGAAAACGACACGAGATGACGTAACTCAAGAGGGAACTTTATAGCGATGACTGACACTAAATTATAATATTCCCTCACGCGTGATCGTACGTCTCTGGCACGAGGACTATCACCGTGCGGAATCAGTGGAGGGAGCTTTATGGTGCCTTTTCGATGCCCTTGCTCTTAATGTCATCAAAGGTTGAAGCGTAGCTCTGGGATCAGTGAAATGAGTCGCGCCCGAGTCGAGCGGAAAAGAGAAGAGACTAGACTAAGGGACTACTTTCGAAGTGCTTGAGTGCCAATAGATACGTCCGAGTGTCACGAAAGAGTATATGGATCGGAAAGAGCCGAGGGAACTTGATGGTGGTCGAATTCGAGCGCGGTCGTCGGAGTAAAGTGTTCTCGAGTTCTCAAGTTCTCGCTGGCGCGGATGTGTACACACGTGTCCCTGTGCTCGCGAAAAGATGCTGCGGCAGACGATTCAATAGTAATTGCACTGTCTTCGGAGAGGCTGCCACCGAGGTCGTGAACTCCGTCAGGTGAAAATTGAAAGACGTTCGGAATTCCTGTGGAAAGCTTCTCCTTTTCAGTTAAACGACTTTGCGCATATCGCACGGGACACATTTAATTCACAAACATTTCTGAACTCTAATTGTTAGAATAATTGTGTTTATATTTTGTAACACAGATGTGCAACATGCAAAACAACTTGAGTTGGAAAACGTGTATAGTTGTTTTGTTGCGAGTGTTAAATGTGTGGATATGTATATGTGTCACTGTGGATTAATGTGCGAATGTGTTAAAGTGCTTATATTATATGTTCATCGTCCGGAAGGCAAAAGGTTTTTAACTTCTCTAATGTTATTTCTTGTCAGGATTATTAGTAAAATAATACTTAAGTAATTATTATTTTTAATGTTCATTACGATGTCTAGCAGTATACTTATATGTGTACTTAATCTATTATATACACACACACATATATGTATATGTATAGTCTATATGTTATATATACATTTATATTACAGCATAATAATAATAATAATATAATAATTCAATTAGTTCTAATTACACAGGTACAAAAATAAGATTAAATTATTACCGTTTGGCTCATTATTACAATGAATAAACGCTTGTAATGAAATATGAGTGACATATAATGCAACGTTAATTCTTTTTTCATAAACGTTAAAAGGGGTTATCAAATCAATTTTGATCACGTTTTAAATTAGTGAAATACAATAAAGATAATTTGTCACAGATAATATTCAAATATTATAAAAATTTCAAATCAATTTTATTGTTTTCATTACACATTTAAATGATTCATGTGGATATAACATATAAATGTCCTTTCAATTTTATTGCTAGAGAGCTCAATAAAATATCATATTTTAAAATATAATTAGTAAAATCCGTAATCTAATTAGTAAATATTTTTTAAAGAATTAAAAATTGGGGATTTACTAGTTGTTTGTCAACGTACATTAACAAATTCGTACAAAGTTTCTAACATTCGCGTATGAATTTGTGTATTTGTTTGCTCGGACCACGCGTGTTTGCTTATGCATCCAAAGAGAATAGCTCCGAGCGAGGCAACCGATAGGATTCTAGATAGGATGAACGAGAAAATTGGGAACGATCGGCAACTATTTGCCGAGTATTTACTCGAGTCTGTGTGATTCACACAGTCAAGAGAACCCGTCCCGCCATTCAGCTTGGTAGATATCACACTCATTAAGTTAACGCTGTGCATCGCTCTGAGAGCCTTCATAGTTCCCGAATGAACGATTTTGTATCACTTTCAAGTATCACTCGTACTTAGCTTATCGGTCGAAATGAAACCACCGGACGGAAATTCTACCAAGTTTTTTTCTTGTTTATGTCCCCTTCCTTTTGCATGTGCCAGCTAAAGTAGTAAGCCATTAAGCTGCTCATTTACATAGTCGCCATTCAATTTTATTTATTCCGCGAGCATTTCAAGCATAATTTCTATTTATATTTCTGAAGGTAGTTTTAGTTGAATTTATTGCCGATAGACCAATCATATATTGAGATCTTGGTATTCTAAGCGGAGCCGAGCGTGAAGTTTAAACGTGCATGAATAACAGCTTGCGATGACTTTATTGCGTCTTTAGTTTATCGAACGTTTTGAACAAGTTGTACGAGCAAATCTAATTTGAATGCGAGATTAAATCAAACTTCGGCGATAAATATGGTGATTCAATGTTATCATGATGGGCCTTCTTATTTGAGTTTGACATGTTATTAAATTAACTCTTTGGATAAAGATTTACTTTACTGATACTTCAAAGACGCCACCGTAGTATAATTACCCGTAAACCTTATTGCTCGCGATGAAAATTTAAATTTAAAATTGTGTTTCAACTTCGATTAAAGTTACCGGGCTCATATTTCACAAATATTCATGCTCAGGTAGACTCCTATGAATATTCCTCGCGGTCTTGTGGCAAGATTGCGAGGAATATTTCACAGCTTATGTGCTTCGTCGTTCTCAGATTCCTTTGAACATTATGCATGATTGCAAAAATTATGTGAACAAAGCAGAAGATTACAATTCGATAAAATAAAGAGATTTCATTACAAATTAATATTTATTAGACATTAATACTATAACATTGATTAAATGAGCTTTACATATATTTATGGATACATTTTACATAAATATTATAAATTTGATATTTTTATTATATTGTAAACATATTAAAAATTTTTTTATAGAAAATAGATTTATATAAGAAAGATGCATTATTTATTATCAAAACTATTTTAAGCGTTTTAAGAGTTATTTTTAAAAATTTCCATTTTTGATGTAATTTTTTATATCTGTTCTAAATTTATGATTCAATATCATAAATTGTATGCATTCTTATTCATACTTTCAATATTTTATATTGCTATTTTTGACAATTATTGAAAATCTTCATACTACAGACATCGAAGAAAGATTTTTCTAAAATTTTTTCCCTTTGCTGAGTTTATTTTAAATTCAAATCGCACATCTGAAGTGTTAAATTGAACGAGTGACACTTTCAATATTTCGCGTTCATTTTGTGAAATATCATTAGATTTGTACGTTCGACGCGCTGACATAAAAGAAAGATTAAATTTTATATTAGAAAATTTATTCTCAATGTATTGAGGGAAAGAAAGCATCGTGTTTCTTCGCCGCGGGGAATTGAAGGATTTGAGAAGACTACGTACTTGTTTGAAATGCCGATATTACCTTTATTGCCATAGATACGCGCATGTATGTAGTCGAGCATATTGCATGCTAGATTTATTAATCTCGAGTTTATATTATTGGAATTCGCGCTGTTCAATACAAGAATTACTTGATTTTCTCTCAAGCTCAGAAATCCCTTGCCGATTGCAACAAATTCGCGTGAGCTTTTCGTGTTTGCAATAGAAAAATTAGAATGATTTTATACCTCAATATACGATATATGTATATATTGATGTGGGTTATAAATCGGAATGTAATATTGGAATATGGAATAACTCACGATTTCTCGTTTAACAATGTTATGTCTGCTCATTCCGTTTCCGCAACACGCAGCATTTTCTAAACATAGCATGAGAATAATATTGTGCAATTACAGTTGCAGAATTACATGGCTATTTTGCATTTCGACAGAATTGAAATTCTTGCTTAAGTTAACCTCGTTGACACTTCGCTCAACTAATTATACGAAGTAAGCTATTTGCATCCGTCTGAATGTGAACTGTAACGATTAAACCAAAATTTGATTAAAAATATCGTTGCTTTTTATTACAAAGACGCTTTCTATTTTCAAGTGATGCAATTCCATGATTTTCAATTTAAAAAAAAAAAGAAAAAAATATATTAACATTTTTGCAATTAAAGAAATTATTAATTTATCCTTGTATAACTTTACGCGTATCTTGCTTATTGTATTTTTACTACGTCGTTTTCGTTGAACATAAATCTTTATTTAAAACTCAACAAGGTCGTCGCGATTGCGTGAGACACGCAGCAATTTGTGATCTATCATTTATAATCCGTAATTTTTGCTCTCGTGATATCCATGTTTATTACGATTGCAAATTACGAACGAGAAAAGAGAACGGCACGTCCGAATTCTAGTTTTCATTGAAATTTACACTTGCAAGCTTAGTAAGATCCTGGTGGTCGATTATTAAATCAGTGTATCATGTCGGATTGTACTTTTGCTATCAGTAATTAAACCACGCCATCGTTGACTTTACGTAACAAGTGATACGAGTCTGTCAATTTACGAGTTAATAAAAATATGGTCTTGTTATATCAGTTACATCTATAGTGGTTAATATAACAAATAAAAGTTCTATGGTAACTACTGTCGGGAAAGCTACTACTGGCGTATTATACAATTTCTTAAGAAATTGTTAGAGAAACGTTTCAACGGGAATGTTCCCGACGTCTCGCATAAGAACTTTCGGAAGGTTTACCTTGATTGGGGGGGAGGTACTCTAATAATACACTAAAGTTCACGTCTCCACAGTAACGCTCCGTAATAGTAAAATAAGACGAACGTGCTGATGGAACTCTTCAATACTAAACTTTTAAAGTGTAACTTTTAATTAGTGGTTGAATCCTTCATTTCTTCGCCTCAGTTTCATTTGAGCTAGAAACTTACGAAGAGAATTTCTAATTACATAAATTATGTTATCACAACTTCTTGTAAAAACGTTATAAACATATCAGGCGTTATTCATTAAATTTTTGCTTATTTTTTTACATACTTATTATGAAATAACACAAATAATATAACTATATGTCTTTTTAAGATATTGATACATAATATTATTGATTTTTAATTATTCTAGTTAAAAATTAAGATATTTATTTATTAAAATTAATATCGGTTATTGATAATTTTATTACTTAATTTTTTAGTTAAGTAATAATTTGATCACTTAATTCTTTTTATTTAACGCCGTTTTTAATATTTAATAGGTTTATCATAATTTTACTTAATTTATATTTCGCTGCATATCCAATTATTATCTCTGCATTTCAAGTTTAGGTGTGGCATAAAACTGTTGTCATAATATTTTATAATGACAGAAAGGGGAATATTTTTTTAAGGTCACATCATTTTTTCGCACGTTATTTCTCTACTGACAACTTCTTCTCGAAGCTCGAATCCTATAAAACCATTCGCCCACATACGCCGATATAAAGAGCTCTCGCGTTATCGTCCTGTCGTTTCGGTCACGGTGCAGACCTTAATTAAAGTTTCGCAACCGATTGCACCAGGAGAGCGCGACGAGAGTAATCAACGATCGCCCACGCAATCACTGATCGCTTCGAAGCCAAACTTCGGCATGCTTCACCGCGTAATGGAACTGTTCATTGATCTATAATGTTCACCGTCAAACTTTTCGACATCTTGTATTTTTAACTATTTAATTTTTATCTTCCTTTCCGCAGAGTGATAACTGATTCGTACAATTATTTAGGCTTATGAATCCATAGATTTGAATTTATTACATTGTTTTTATAAATGATAGCGGCGATGATGAATAATCGAAAAAAAGTGCAAACAGAAAATAATCTGATTTGAAAGAAAAAAATTAATGGAAATGTAGATATGTTCAAACTTTATAATAATTTTGAGTAGCCATTTATCTTTTATATTCACGTTGACTTGTTTAGCGTGAGATATGGCTTATATAAGAATATTTCAAAATTATAGAAAACTTTTTCTTTGGAAATTTATGCAAAGAGAAAATTAGTTTTTTTATTACGTTATACTGTTATAAAAGAAGGAGAAATGTTTGATAATAAATGCCTCGCTTGTTTAATTCGTATTCTGCGGTTGCAAAGTTGTATAATTCGTCGGAATATGAAATATGTTTGGAATAGCAATGACAATCGAGGTCGCCGGAGGCAAATTTCGACGGATATGGTTCGATGCATATAATAGAATCATCCACGGATTGATGATAGTGGATGAAGTTTCGATTGCTTTATCACATTTAACTTTCGCCTTGTATATAGCTGTAGGTTAATTTAGCACTTTCCGTTTCGTTAAAATTGATAGAGAGTGCAGATATGTGATAAAGTCACGATTAAATTATCTTTAACATTTTTAGATTATTCCTGTTTCTCCTTCATATAAAATATTGAGTTGTAATTACTTAAACGATATATTTTTAATATAGATATAATTTGTATAAAATATTACATATAAAAAGTACCTATAAAAAAATCAAATAATTTGTATAAAATTATAAAAAATGTATTTAATGTTTATTGAATTTTTTATTAAACTCTTGACAAGAAATATATTTAATTAAAGTATATTTTATAATAAAACGTAGCTTTTAATTTAACAAATAGAAGGACTCTTCATATACAAAATAAATAATAATAAATAAAGAACAAAATAAGAATCAAACAGTATTTGACTCTTATTTATTGTTATTTATGTAGTTTTTAATTTAATTAATTAAACATTAAATACTGTATATAATTTAATAAAAATTAAAAATTTATAAATTTTTTCTCAGCATCACTGGAACAAGTAATTGCATACAATAATTTAACTTTTGATTGATTGAAGCATTTGATGGAGTTGGAAATTCATCATTTCGATTGAATAGAAGCGAGAATAAATTTACATTTATTAAAACAATTTTTTTATAATTAAAATTATTTCTATAAATATTTGCGCGATCGCGATTAAGTTTTTCCGTCGAAAAATTTAACTTTTATTTGTTAATTTTATGGATTTTTAAAAATAGTCAGTAGAATTTTAAAAATAGTCACGTATTTTTTATATAATATATTGAAACTCAAATCAAACTTTTGTTCTGTTATTCGAAGGGTGTTTCTGAATACTATCAAATAATACTTGGACATATCTTATATCGCATCTTAAAAAAAAAGATATCATGTATCTATACCGCTATATCTATTTGTGAGACAATAAGGTTATTGTTGTACCTCTTAAACAAAGTATTCTTTGACGATTTAATATCTCTTTTGCTTCTCATGTTAATGACAACTATTCTTGACAATTTAATTATGAAGTTGAAGCATTATGAAGTTTAAGAACTGACTATTAAATCAAGTTTCTTAAAGTCACTGTAGAATAATTGAAAATTGTTAGGACCATTTTTATAAACTATTTTTTATATTTATATACATTTTCATTAAATTTTTTTCTTATTCTATAATACGATTAATTTCAAATTTATGCAATTTTTATTTATGTACTCTCTAAATCTTTTGAGTGAAATCTCATTCCAAAAGAGTTAATACTGTCACTATTGAAAAAAAAGGAAAATATTTACACTCTTGAATAAGAATGATAGATTTTTACTCTTTTTTTTTTGGAGCGAGATTCATTCCAAAGGAAAGAAATCTCACTTCTTTTTTGAGGTGAATTTCATTTCAATATGAAATTTTTTACTTCTTGCAAATATTTTCACTTTTATAATAGTGGCAGCACTTTTTACTTTTTTGAAATGAGCTTTCACTCCAAGAGAAATTTAGAGAGTACGTTACAATTTTCTGTACAGTATGTAGTACTTAAAAAATCAGCGATAATAAAATGTTAAAAATTTCTAATTTTTTATGTTTTTATAAAGTGAAATAATTATCCTAATTCCGAGTTCCTCGGATAATTTCATTGAAATCGTCTCATTTATTGGGTGAACGTTTAGTGGGTCTTTTAATACTTCTACTGTTCATTCAGACTTGAATTACGTTAATGGATGACGTCTAAGAGATTGAACGCGTAAGGACAGAAGATCATTCAAGAACAATTACACTCAGTAGGAGGACTCTCTCTAATGAAATTAACTCGTCTTCGATAATTAATTAGTGTCCGTCACAGTGGCCTTCTTCGTCGACCTTAAATGATCGCTATGCATTTTGCATGGTGAGTTTACGAGTTTTTGTTCTGAAATCTTGAAGCTTGTGTTAATTTTGCATAAATCGCTTATTTGAATTGGTACATTTACCATTTTTGCACACGAGTTTAACATAAAGTACAATAGTTAGTTGTAATTTAATACGAAAACGCTACTATGACTTTTAATGTATCTCACAAAAGAGACTGAGAAAGTCTCGTGTAAAGATTCGCGTAAATTAGTCTATTTTACATTCTACACTGCACTCTACAAATCTTGATACATACTTTATAACGTGAAAGAAGCAATTCATAACGCGTTATTCTTTCTACATACATGTACTTTTCGGTCATACATTATTACGTCCGTAAAAATTTTATAACGAGATACGAGGTAATCCGCGACAAGACTACAAAGTTAACGTCGAAAATTAGAGTAGAAACAGAATAAATTTTTAAAGCAAATCGAGTTCCAGGAAATGTCAATTTTGTCGTGAATTTTCCGCTTGCCTCAGATTTAAAAGCGAAGTAGTATTAGCAAATAACAATTTAATAGCACCCATGTGTAAAAATTGCAGTTATCAGACTTATTTATGGATCTATGGATTAACTTATGCTTGTGGCTTATTAATGATAAATATTAAATGAAATCTTAAGTTAACAACTTACGTAATTTCTGTAACGATTATTTTTTCTTTTGACACAAGATAAGAAGATTCTTAATAAAAATATTATATTTTTACTACACTGATAGAAAAAAAGGAATTAATTTATTTTTATATGCTTTGTTTCCTTATTGATATCGATTATTAATTTATGCAAATTAGCAAAATATGGATATAAAAAGAAGAAAATCTACATTCAGACTCTTTCTTTATGTGTCCAATAATTATATTTGAATTAGAATATTTATATTGCGTAAAGAAAAGATTATTTTTTATATGCAATAATTATCTATAATCATACATATATATTGAACATTTTTTTCAAAAATAAAATTAATATATTTTGAAAATATTAATACAAATCAATATTCCAATAGTTGGAAGATATAGCTGCAGTTTCACTTCGTGTGTGGCTGTAAAGTGACAGTTTAACAACTCGCATGGACACGCATAATCGCAAGCGTTGTCGATTCGCGGTATAGATATAATGTCCGCGGTGCGCAAACATATCACCGCTGTCACATCTCATTGATGCTAATAGAAAGACAAGAGTGGCAGTGGTAATAGTATAGAAGGAATAAGATCGAGGAAGTGGTCACGGAATCTTGGTTCTTACCACGATATACCGGATCTCGGTGGAAAACGGGGACAGGTTTTGCCGACCTATTATGGATCTTCGTTCTCTCGGACGACAAACGCGATATTCTTCCTGTACCGCAACAACCGCAATGTACGGCTTCATAATCTTAAAAAACCGTTCTAGAGACTACCAGTATATAAATCTGAATTTATAAAGCATTATTAATTTTTTTCTTTTTATTTATTGCAAAAGGCTATTGTACATACTTTGAATAAAGTGTTCCTGAGAAGAATCCTACCGAATTGATTTAAAATGTTATTATTTATTACTGTATATTTAATACATCTAAATTTATTTGCGTTAGAGTATATTATACATTAATATAAAAAACAAAAAATTACAATTATGAAATTGAATTTTTGCGTTTAGGTTTACGCGGTAGATTATTTTTTTTTAATTGACTTCTCATCAATAATTATATTAAATATTATTATTTTAATGTTTTATAGCAGTAAATGCTTGCTTACACGTATTTCATATTTGTCGCTCCGGTTTTGGGTGAGAAAACGCATATAGCAAGCGCTGTGCAATCAGGGGGTGGCGAGGCATAACACAGGGGGCGATGATGTATTAATACCATTATCGGTCGATGATCACCTGCGCCCCAAACCAACCCAGCAGCGCTCGCTTATTAAAGGACATGTCGCGACGCTTTCCGAACGGTTCGTTTAATCATTCGCTGATTATCGATTCACCATATTTCTATAATCTAAGCTAATATAACAACGTTTATTTCGATTTCTTCGAAGTTTTAATATTGTGTAACAGTACATATTATATATACGATGAAATATTTCTTACGTAACGTTGATTGCAGATGAAATGTAATACGATCGCTTTTGCTTGTCGTAATTATCGCGAAGTTGAATTCATCCGGTTTGAGATAGTCCAAGATTTCGGAAAAGGAATACGACAGTTAGTGTAATCGACCAAGAGACATCTGAGCCTGTTTTTTCACTCGTCTTCTTGCGTCTTTGACTGGCTTCCAACGTTATCTTCGCTTTTTAGCCCTTGTTTGATCATTTAAGACATATCGTAGAATCAATGTAAAAAGACGGTATTAAGTCGGAACTTTTTGTTGATGCGATGGCTCAGTAATTTTAGTGAACTTTTTTTTATATTCACGACGAAAAATAAAGTGACTGGAAAATCTTAAAAGTAACTGGCAAAATCCGTAACATATAGCATGATATTATATTTACTAGAAAATTTTACTTAACATTTTCAAAATTTATTTTCATAATATAAGTTACGTAATATGATGAGATAAGAAGTAATTAGTATGCAGTATATTTTTACTTCACAACTTTTCTAGCTCTCTCGCTGGAACGAAATGAGAACGTTTTTAATAACTTGTTTAATAAAGTTTTTAATTTTTACTAATATCTATTTATATATAAATCTAACAATGCGAAAAATTTATAAGAGACATAATACAATATTTATACAACTTACTAGTAAATTTAAATAACTATATCTTATTAATAAAAATAATTTAATAAAAAATTTGTTCTTCTAATTATTTAAAGATGTTTGATATATTTTTACTGTTTCATAGCGAATTATTGCAGCCGAATTTTTGAAATTTAGTTCGCTTACAATCGATGATCGCTTATAGCTATCAAATGATGACATAGGGGTGGAGCCCCCATGTTTTTCTTCAGAATAAACGCGGTTCCGACAAACCTACCCTTGCTCATCACTTGTTCCGCACACCCCCAACTGATTTCACAGTGGCGTGCTGTCGTCTGCCATTGTGAGCGGGATAATTACGTCTCATTAACAAATAGCTTTCTTTGACGTGGAAACCACGTGCACATCGGGGAGAACGATTGTACGGACCGTTGGATCATTCGGGTGTAATGCGTACGATACGAATAAAGAATACGAGGCACGATGAGGGTGAGACAGCAGCCAAAGGCAAAAGCAGAGAAAGAATAGAACAAAAAGGAAAGAGAAGCGTGTCGACAATGCGGTCGCAATGAACGCGATCGATATTTGCAGCATGCAGACTCTAATGCGTTCTCGTCTATTTTATTTGATTTGATTTTACTTTTTTTTTAGAATGAGAGTGCTGGAGACACACTGAATATGTTCGATCGTTAGGATTCCTGAATTATTTCTTTAACTAGAAATTCCATTTCAATTCTTATTGAATTACGTACATATATTAATTAGCGAAAAAAAATTTCTATATATTTCTATATATTTCGATATATTAAATATTTTATTTAAAAAGAAGTATTAGATTTTTTGTAGCAAAAGATATAACATGATTACATTGCGTATACAATACTGAAAAAAAAGAAACTTATCAGTTACAATTTTATTTACAAAGTTATTATTGCTTACTAATTAATTTTTTTCATTTAAATGCGAACAGCTTTTCTCTGAACTAGTGCAATCTAATTATCCTACAGTACTTGCATTAATGCGGGATCGAATTTGTATAACGCTGTGCACGTTTTACAGTTTATTTGCTGCTCAAATAACATTTGTTGCGGTAGAACGTTCTAACAGCAAAAAAAATTAACAAACATGAGCATATTTGTAATACAGTTTTATTTCTGCAAGCTTTACAAATATATGCCAACTTTCGCATAAGTAAATATGTTCGCGGAACTTCTGCAGAGTGGATGCGTGAAAGTAAACTACAGGAATATTTGATAATGTAGACGGAATACCCCTCGATTATGATCGACGTCAGTAGACAAATATACTTTGGAAAGTAATATTCGCGTGTTCCACGCCTACATGAGCATCCCATGTGTGTTTCGCTTGTAACGGAACGCGCGGGATCCTCTGTTTTCGGGATGTAGAGAACGTTATATACGGAAATTTAATGCACAGTTTCTAAGCCGATCGAAGTAGTACAGCTGCGCGTAAGGAAGCTGCATTCTCACGAACAATGTCTCGTACGCGAGTATACGAAATACAGAATGTACTTTATTTAAAATCTCTCGGAATAATATATCGGAATTATTTCTCCGATGTTTTGTGAGTTTCTTCCGTGCAGAAAAATTACATTAAGATGATGAACAATTGATACTCGATCATGTACATTTTATATTTTTATTTGTCTGACAAATCACACAAGCTATTAATCACGTTGCTATCATTCGCGCTATCGTCTCTTTACGAGGTGATAATTTATTAATGGAATCTTGCACCACATTTCCTAGAGAGATATGCGCCACTGTTCTTTCCTGGGTAACTGCCAACAAATATCAAACTCCATATATGCTTGGAACGCATAAATTATTCATCAGTTACGCTCGGTCGCAGAACGTCTAGACGACGCACGTTAAGCATAATAGCACTTGGGCTGTTACTTTGCGGACTAACCGGATATTAATATAATCATCGCGCTCCGCTTGATTCGTTAACCAGATGGTCATGCAGACAGCTTATCAGACAGTGCGTCTATATTAATCAAGATTTGATCTGGATATATCGTCAATGCAAATACGTTAACTTAGACATAGAATAAGAGTCATCTCATGCCCGTATCATTTACATACAGACGATTATGAGTTGAAATTAAAATGAATTCTGCACGTTAACTGAAAATTAAAGCGTGAATTTTTCATTGCGGTCATTGCTATTTAAAATTCTCTTCTGATCTCTCTCTTTATTATCTATAAGTTGAAATTAATTCAGTTTTCATTTGGAAATTAAATTATTTTTTGAAGAGTGTTAATTTTGAACAAAAATTTCTGTAGAAATAACTTTTTTCTCGCGAGAAGAGATTGTTAAAGAATTCATAAATCCGCGTCTCGTTGCCGCTTTCTTGTGTACTATTTCACTACTCAGCAACTCAGGGAATTCAGAGATGGGGACCAGAAGGAAACTCATAACGCTCGCGAATTTGTTAGTCCTGTAACCCTTTTATGCTGGTCGAGTAAAGTTGTCCGTCGTCTTTGTCCGTCCACGTCAGCTGTCTACCAACCGTTTGTTTCGCACTAAATAAAAAGGACTCTTCTACTTGCGAGGAGAGTAGAACGATAATGCGCCGCGCAAGGGAAGACGATCGTTTGTTCTTCCGACAATGCCGCTGGATTCCCGCTTAGAGACAGGAAAAACGGGCCAGACATGCCATGTACACCAGCGCTTCCATACGCTCGAAAGAACCAGCAGTGATGGCTCGTTACTGCCGGTACAGCTTGTGCATCGCGATCGATCATTAACTATTGGAAAAGCGATCAGTCGAAGGTGACGAGGTGGAGGTAGGGCACTCGCTTAATAACGCCATGCTTCTCGGGCCTCCTTCAATTTTCTACTTATTTCAATATCGCTTTTTCTCTATGCGAAATGAAAAATGTCTAACGTTGCAGTAGTTTATGCAATACTTTTTCGCGCGTGACACATTTTAATTACCACTTTCATAGATTTTTTAATGTATCAATCAAATTCTCTCTCTCTCTCTCTCTCGACGACTTATTTTTTAGCGTAGTTTAATAAATTAATAATTATATAATTATGGAATTATTATCAAGACTCAAACTTCGATGTAGAAAAAGATGCTTTGCAACTTCTGGCTAATGATCAAATCTTGTAGATCAACTAAAAATTGCAAAGACTGCAGTTAACACGCTGTTCTTCCTCAGACAATGAAAGAGGCATCGCGTGTGCGAGCAGGAATTTTTTGCGAACCGATATGGAAAAAGGTTCAATATCGCGGCACGCTATTTACAGCTTAGGGATAGATTTTATAATTGCCTGTGGGGAAATTGCCTTTTGTTTATTTCATAGGTTGCGGAATTATGTTGCTGTTTGAATTCTTTTAACTTTACCGCGGTTATCTCGTCCCCTGCGATTATTCTCACTTACAAAGATCTCTCGATCATTGCGAAGTTTCAAGCTTGAACTTTTAGAAAGTTTTGAAACTTGAGCTTCAATTCTCAATTTTCAGACGTAATTAACTATTTAATGATTATTAAAATAATTTACTCCGAAAGTAATTATAAAATGTTACTTTAAATATTATATATAAAATGAGTAAGTTATTAACTGTAGTCTTACAAAAATATTCACTTCGAAGATTAATTTTAAACATAGAGAACATCGACTTTTATTTTTATAATGAACATAATACAACTCTTCTGATATAACAAGCTATTCTATAACGAGGAAAAGTTTTCACGTTTAGTTTTAGTGTTTGCTCGTTTTCTAATTCCATGTCCATTAATTTGACAAGCATCACGATTAAATCCGTTACACGCGTGACAATCGTAATCAGAAGTTGATTTCTATCTGTGGAAATTTGCGACGGCTTTCATGCGAGCCAAATGGTGGGAATCGGACAGGCGAATAGAAAGACTGTTCCCCCGAGACGAAAAATTTCTTACTTTTGCGAGAAGCGAGGATTTATACGACGCAAAGGTACTTGTGTCACTTTGAAACAAACTAATTGACTCCATAAACTCCGCTATTTAGTGTAAATAATCATAAAGTTATACTATCAAATGCAATGAAGTATATAACTTGTTTTAATAGGGTAACTACAAATAAAATTGAATGAAAATATGCTTTACGCAAATTATCATATAAATCTTTCTGAGATAAAACAAATTCAGCGCTTATCACAATGAAAATCTGACGGAGAAAACCGAAAATAATTAACTATTAATTAACTCTCTCTTAAAACAATTCTAAATAGAAAGTGCAAAGCACAGACGATAAGATGCATTTTGAGATTCAACTTTATGATAAGTTTTTTATCTTATACCAATGTAAAATACAACGAACGAGAAGGGATATTAGGATTGAATACTATATAGGATTCCTTTCTGAGTAGCCGTTTCTCGTTGTTCGTCCTATCGCGATTAATTCGACAGGCACGTCGCTTAAATCGTAACTCAGGCGCGACAACCGTGCATAGTTGGATCCTGATTTGTATCTGCCGTAGTCTGTGACAGTCCCAAGAGGGAGGAAAGAACTGTAGGAGGACAACGAGCGAGTGAATGCGGTTGAATGTCTCGGAATGAGAGGTAGAGGAACCCCGTCGTCGATTGGAGTCCCACGAGAAATCACAGTGGGCAAGAATACATGGGGGGGCTCGTCAACTACTAGCTGTTGAACGCGTAATTCCTGGATGAATAGCCGTGACAAAACCGTAAACGACCGTAATTGCGTTCCGTGAGGTCGTCGCATTCCGTGTCGATCGGCGAACCGCGAGGTCGAAACCGCCCTGTATGAAAGACTCCAATGTTTCGTGATACCAACGCGCTTCGTATCTCCATTATAGTATCCTTAATCACGTTGCAACCACGAGTATTTAATATGACATACTTTTTAACGCTAGGAATTTTTGCAATATAACCAAGATTATTTTAACATTGATATAAAAAGTGATTCGTCCAATTTCATAATTGCTCAATATAATCCGAATTAATTTTCTTCGAATATTAGTAATTAATAAGATAGTAATTATAAAAATTTTACAATCTGTGATGAAAAGAAGAAAATATTCGAGTATTTGTAAGTATATTTGTTATGAATGATTAAAATTACTTTTAGTATTAAAATGTAGCAAAATTTTTAATGAGCAAAAAGTAAAGTGATTGAGAAAATTAAAAAGAATCTTTTTAACAGCACATTTTTTAACAACGCTTTTTTCTTTTTTTATCATAAATTAAGGCAATCGACTGGAGGAGTGAAAAACACGTTCAATTAAATTTAGTACATATCATAAATTTTGCACTCGATGTCCGCCTCAGGCAATTATTGACGATTTTCCTTTTCCAATTGCGAGAGCGGTTATAGACCGCGTAATATATCTTTGTCCTCTTTTTAGATCTTTCTTTTCTCGCTTTTCTATGTGGCATAGATATAACATGTCCTACATAGAGTATTGTAAATTTATCATCGACACCGCTTGTGCTCTGTTTTAGAATTCCGCGGAAACATCAAATGCCTGAGATAATCGCACTTGATTTATAAAAATCCGGAAATGTCCAATCTTTCTTCTGACAACTGTAGATAAAAATCAATTAATTACCTTGGAGTGACTTGCAGTGGAATGTAGCCTTAATCAAATGCCATCTGAAAGAGAATCCAGGCCACACGTCTTCGTGATCTAGCGTGAAAAAAACCGACAGAAATGTCACCGAGTTTATCGCAACAAATGGGGTTATGCAATTTTGTCCGTTTATAGAGATTATAGTCGTGCTGCACCTGCTTCCGTACGCGGTAAATCACGGGCGACCTTTATGCATATATCGATGTACGCGAACGATTTAACGTCGCTGTAACATTTAATACGCCAGCAAATACGCGCGCGGAAGCGAGCGTTTACGCGTCATACACCTGTTACGAAACAATGATAAATTTATAAGAGGAGAGAGAAAAAGAGAGAAGTCGATTAATATTGTGCAATATTTAAACTAGTATTATTAATGAGAACTTAAAACGCCTCGAGAAATATCTCATAATATGAAAATAATTGATCTAAATACATCTTCCTACTTGTTCCATGTATCAATATGCATTTATGTAAGGACTGTACATAGGCTGTAGAATTGGTTTCAAATATAATTTTATAATATTTTATTTTCTCGAATTATAAATTATTTTAAGAATTATGTTTTAATAATTATCTGTTTATCTTTGAATTTTTTCAAGGATTCATGATCATCATTTATGTATGTCTAAATATACGTGTCAATACATTTGTTTACAGAATGCTTGATATGTTCATAGATTTTAAGAGATATTCCTTAATTTTCTAACAATTTTATTCTTTGCGTTACCGCAGGTATGCTAACTTGAAAGTCAAATTCAATTTAAAAACCAAATACGTATTCAAGACTTCTTTTTTATTTTGAAGTGTTTAATGTATTTTGGAAGCAAATCACGCATTAGTAGTACATGATGTTAATGAAATCTATATACACATTACATTCCATTATACATATATTATTCATCAGGTAGCGACTACATATTTCGATAACCAACAAGAGCAGCTCGTTCTATTTATTAGATCCTGAATATATTATTCCGTTTTTGGAATAATAAACTCGAGGCTAAAACAAATTGGTCCTTACATGACGATCGCCTTTATATAAAATATATTATTACTATTATTATATCTTGTGTCAGTATTTTACTAACAACGATCGTGGCTTGAAGCAGCATTTGTTTCGCGCATTCGAGAATCAATCAAACTGTTTTGCGCAGAACGCAGAAAGGATTCAGATTTTCCGCCCACTGCTCTCTCGACCTACGCTATCTTTGTTCGAAAAAGTATATGCGGAATTCCAATACGTTTAATAGTGTATAATATGTGAGGGAACAATTCTTTTCGAGAATAGATTGATATGTGGTATTACAAAGAATTTGAATGGAACATTTTTCTTGAACAAGCGAATCCATTAATTGTGTAATTACTGTGAAGAATGAGTAAGATTTTGAAAATTTATATTAGAAGGAACCAACGACTCTTATATCGAAATTGAGAAAGCTTAAGTCTAGATGCTGGCATGATAGTATTTTATACGATAAGAATAATTTACATAATGATTTCTCTCTTTATGCAGTTATGATAAAATCATCTATGTTAATCGTTGAAATCCGTTTTCTTTACAAAATTCAATTTAATCATTTCTTATAATGTATTACTTTTATTTATAACATTTATAGCATTTGAGTTAGTTCTGCTACATTAAAAAAATTAACTTTTTAAATTCGTTTAAATAATACTAAATAAATATTTACTAAATTAAACATGTATTTATTTGATATACTTCGAGAATCATTTTTTTCATTGAATAAAAGTTTATTTGCTATAAATAAATGTTTAGTTAATACAAATGTTCAAACAAATACTTATTAAATTTTAATAAATTTTCTCAGTAATAAATATCACTGAAGGATATGAAAGGAACAAGGGATGTGTGATGCATTGAAAGTACTCGTCCTGCTTGCTAATCAGACGGCTTACTTTTAAAATGCGCATGCTGCAAATGCATTTCATTGCATTCGAGTAAAATATATGTATACACTCTTCTCATAGGCGAGTACCTATCTCCCGGTGTTGTGCTGTAGAAATAAATAGTATCGACAGCGTCGTCTGTTTTGTTACAAATGCGCAATGTAATACATGCGAGCCATATGTTTCCAACAACTTGCGAAGGGCAAAGTGCCGATCAGTAGAGAAATGTGACGCGTAGTGAAAAAGAAAGACTGACCTCGCGCTTCAAAATACATCGCGCTCTAATTTTTTTGAATTAAAAAATGTCTTTAATTAAAAAAATTTTCGATTTATATCGTCGACGATACCGAGCGAAATGTATTTCGACGATACATGGGCGGGTATAAACAATTTGTTTGACAAACTTCATCGATATTTGCACACATTTAAGCGAGGAAACACGTGTGCTCGAGTATACAAGCGCGTATTGTGCCACACCGATCGCTAAAATAAAGTACGCGGACGCACTAGAATTCGCGGTAGTCACGGATGCAGTTTTATTTATTTGTACAATGTGTGACTGTTTGTATGTGTATATACATATATGTGTTCGTACATAGGAATGACTATGTATAAACGGATGTAAATCGAGGAACAAAAATCTCCGACGAGAGTTTTGGGAAACTCGTAGCATTGAAGCTCACTTATTTGCATAAAAATTGATTTAGACTCGGTCGTTCGAATAAAAAAGGATACGGAAGTATATAGATATTCCCAGATCCGTCACGGGAATTTCTTTTATACTAGAATGACATTCTCTTTTGTTTTATATGTTTTTATATTAATTTAATATCTCTTGTGTGTGTATCGATTTAATTAGATGTCATTTCTAGGCACACTAATTTATCTGACTAATACTGGCATGCGTTGTAAATTTCTTTGATTAATGACATGCCTGAAATTATAATAGAAGAGGAAAAAATTTATTCGCCTGAACATTGATTAATTATTTTATTCACGACAAATCTGTGCACATCAATGTTCTTCAAGATACTGCAGTAAATAAGGCACATTAAAAGTTCAATCGACATGTGTAATTAATAGAAATGCATGATTATATATCTATTATCATAAGTATATGGTTGACGATGTTAATACGGGTCCATCAATATTCACTATTGCGTAACGAATGCATTGTGAATACATATATTGACCATTAATACGTGGTAACCCATAATACTCATTTACGGAATAATTTTGTTAAATTACAATGATATATACAGTTACGAATTGGTATTATGATCAATTCTTCTGTGCTGCACTTATTTGCACTGGCTATCAATGTGTTTTCATACAAATTATGAACGTGATAAACATTCACACATGACTATACCACTCGTATCGTGTCGTTACAATGATCGTACGCGAGTTCATTACTGATTATTACGTATAGAAACTGCATTCGCAACGAACACATAAAATGCACAAACGTGCGTTACGCGAACGCTGCAGCTATCGTTAAATTAGGGCTTAAAAGGTTATTGAAAGCATGTAAATGATTTTGAAATAAATTGGCCAAAGAGAAATAGGAGATAAATAAATATATAGCTTTATTATTAACGGACTAACAGTACAATATTATTTTTCAGAGAGGTTGATATAAATATTGCAATTATCATTTTATCTTTGAAAATTTTTTACAATAATTATTCTATTAAAAACGGTTTTTTTATAATAATTATTTTTATTTTGTTAAAGACACTTTGTTTAATATTATTTTTATTCTATCAAACTATGTAGATAACAAATTCATAATTTAATTGTAAATTAAAATTCTTTTAATATAAGATTACAAACAATCAAAAAATTGAATATATAAGGTATATAGAAAAATATATGTATTGAACTCTGTAGAAACTTTATATAGAAACTTTGCTTCGCGAATGTCGTCAGCCTTGGTGAAAATTTTTTCTTTGTCAGAATACATAAATTTGAAATACAAAGGAAGACATACGAGCGGTGCGTAAATCATTTCGTGATCCCTGTCATTTTGGAAAGAGAAAACTAGAGACAGAGAAAGAGAGAGAAAAAGAAAAAGAGGTAGAGAAAAAGATAGGTAGATTGAATAGTTAAGAAGCGAACGCGAGAGTGATGTTGATGCCAGAAGAACGAGCGTTGCCGTCCGAAATGTTTTGAGACCAAATAAAACCGAGAAAATCGTGGCTGTATGAGGCAACTGTGGTCGAGCCACTTCTCAAGTCGCGGTGATCGCGAACACTTCAGCTCCGCTCGGCTGTGAAATCGTCCTGGCGAACCTCGCTTCTTAGCTAAGAGCAAGCGCATTGTAAGTTAATGCATACGTAAGGCTCCCGGGCCAAACCAAACACAAGAGAAAATGGAAGATGAACGAGGAAAGTGAGTGAATTAAGATGTTACGCCATTCACTTCGGCTTTCTGCTAAAATTAATGTTTCCGTCGGTTGAAACTTCATTTTCTTCGTACCATAGTAAGATGGTGGCTCAAGTATACCGAGTCGCCTGTTATACAGGTGACAGCTACTTTAACAGTTATGTACTTCTATCAAGAAAGTTTCTGGTCTTTTTTCCGTTGCTTTTTCGAATCGATTAAGCTCGCGATATAATATTAATAATTTATATTACAGTTATACAGTTATATTTATACTGAAATAATTTTGTATTTACCATATTTTACACAAATATGAATCTAAATGTTAAAATGCGAAGCGACGTTTTCAAGAATATAGCGTTTTCAGTTTCGAGCGTTCTGTCTTCCATATGTTCTTGGATATTACTATTTTCTGACAGTTGAAGAATTACCACCAGTGGAACTCAATTTTATGTCGAGAATAAGAGAGCGCAAGCTAATGCATGCGTGCGAACCGCGATTCTGCTTTGTACAAATGCCGCTTGTAACGCGGCACGAAGTAATTCTGTGAAGGAAGGTGAAGAATGAGCGGGGAGTTGAGTGGATAAAAGCGTTACATCATATTTCTTAGTTATTCACAAAAACGTTCCATAACGCCTGAATAATTTGCCATTTTCTTAGGTTTTTGTTATGAAAAGAAAATACCAGTTTCGTACATATACAGTCGAACTCTTATGCAATCCTTGACGCTAGTCTCTGTAAAAGCTATACAATTGGTATGCATAAAATTTTGTCTCTAGGCAACAAATACAAAGTTTCCAATTTTTTTAAGTCAGTTTACTGTGGCGCAAAATCGATTAAAAATATATCTCACAGTATAGAATTTATTTATAGAAATTCTTTTAACAGTTCTTATTTTTTTACGAAACTTGGAACATTAATACTTATAGCTTTTTAATGAATCATAACATTTTCTTGCTGTTTTAATAATCAAGTCCTGGACATCAACGTAATGAACATGGCGAATGCACGTACCGCGATGTCGCTTAAATTTTTTCTCGCACATCGAGATGGTATTCCCAAGTTGCATCTCGAAGCTGCTCGCAACCCTCGCATAATATGCATGCATAATGACTCCCCTAGCACGTCCTCGCGAGAAACTGTCCATTAGCTGCGCTTCAGCCGTTTCCCAAGTTTCCGCAACGAGGCGTTCGGGACGAAGTGACGTAATGAGGTAATACTTAAATTGCGTCCACGTGCCGCGTGACAGTATCGACAGACAGGACCTTTGGCATAGAAAGCCATCAGTCGGACGGGCAGAACTAGGCCGCAAACAATGGCGATGCCTCTCGTTAACGACGAGACGCCGTCCCGCCGGCGTCGCCTGCGACATCATCTGGCGCAGTCCAGTCAGGATTCTATAGCAGCCTCGTGCGAGTGAGTTCCAGTAAAACCAGTCGTTGCGATTATCCGGAGCATCCCGCGGAATAAGTGCGACGAGCCGTCGCATGTATTCCGAGAACAATTTTGAAGAATTATTTATTTGTATAATTATTGAATATCTCGCGTCAAATTGTGAAAAACGTGAAAAATAAGAATGTGCGTGTGATAGTGCATTGCAGTTGTTCGCCAAATCTGTAAAGATAGAAAGATAATTCTGGAAAGAGAATAGCAAGTTTTTAGGGAAGTATAGCTGAATATGAAATTTAAGCCTCAATAAATGGATGAAGTAACGAGGATTCATTTGGATGTAGGAGGGTTGGTTGAAAGATTGAGTTGGAATATAATATTACGACTATAGTATTACGAAATTGATACTAGACTGAATGTTTTAAATAATATCTAGTATTCTGCATGCCCTCGGAAAGGAATTGTGTGCTTCCGTATTTATACTAATTTTATTTTTTAAATAATGTTAAAATTGTAGAAAATTAAATTCAGTAGAATAAAACATATTAAGTTGGACTAGAATCAAGTAAACAAGCGTGGACAAACACGAATGGACAATTTATTTTAATGAATATTTTAGATGCTGTTCGCATTCATTAAAGCAAGCTTATTTATTTTTATTCGCTTGATTAGAGTTGGTCTGGATCCAGCTTAAGAGAGACAATTATCTTTAAAATGTGTATTTTTAATAATTATTCGTACTCCTTAGAACTCGTTAGAAAATCAATCGCAGATGTTGAAATCGAATTCTGGCTCATTTATATATATTTGAAATATTGAATTGTTAGAATTCTTATGTTATAAAATTGAAAAAATCTATTAGTATTATTTTGGAAAATGGTTGATATATTTATAGGAAAAGTAAAACTTATTAGATTTGTGTTCAAGGATTAAATTATTTAAGTCCCGCGTAATGAGAGCTTAAAACGCGTAAAATTAATTACAAAAAACGTGGAAAGAAAGCTCTTGGTTGAATTAAAAACTAAATAATTAACTACTAAAACTAAATAATTAACTATTTGCAGTCGTTTGATAAATAAATAAATAACACAACATATAATTTTCATCCTTTAATTAACATAATTGAAGGCAAATAGTTAAGTATAAAAATTGATGCAAAGTATATACGATGTAGAAACGTCATATTAATTTTATTCGAATGTCTAGTATTGTAGAGTTTAAATAATGTTTAATGTAGCAAATGTAATACAATTTTGGAAATGTAATGAATTAATATGAATTCAATTGTCATCAAGAAATAATAAATTAATTAGATAAATTGTCCAACATGTTTTATTATGAAATTATATATTTTTAATAGCATTAAAACATTCGCTAAAGTTTTTAGGAAAATAACAAAGTATCTTAAAGTGCAAAGATAATTTATATCTTCATAAATATAACATTAGCAATTAGCTTATACAATTAGTCAAATGCAATAAATTAATTTTCTACAGTTAGATACTATTCGTTTCGAGATCGTATAACTGTGGTTTTTCGTACAATGAAGATATTTGCGATCCGAGAAATTATCGAACAGTGAAATAATGCTATTCGCTAAGTAATAGAGCTCCGAAGGTAGGTTTTCTTCGGCACATAACTACGTAATGTAGCAAACTATTAAGGTATTCCAGGGAAGTGCACCACGCCGCGTGCTCTAATTAATGGCATCCCATGCGCGGCTACCGATTATCTCGCCGTGTATAATCTTACCCGACCGAGACGCGACGGTTTTAGACGTCCATGGGTTTGAGCGGGATTAGAGGCAACATCGATAATCGATTAAGTTTAAGTGCTTCCCACGCCACGGCGACTTGTGTAATAACGTATGATTCTTCGGAGACGATCATCACGTGCTTAAGCACCGCTACCAGAGAAACTTGAGGAACCAGTTATTGCTGGAACTATCTAGTAAATGCCCTCTTTGCGACGCTAAGTTGGAAACTTTTTGATGCTTTTAAAATAGCGCTGAGAATAAAATTTGAATTTATCGACTTAACTGTACAGGAATTTTTTTTAATGAACTTTTTAATAGAAAACTTACATCGAAGTTATCATTTGCAATGAATTTTTAATTTTGAATATTAAATATCTTGGTAATGGAGTTCTTAGACCGATATTTTAAATTAAAAAAAATTACTATCGATATTTTCTCATGCAATATAAAGTATCCACGTACGGTATTTTGATAATAACGCTAAGTTTTTATTTTCTTTTCTTATGCTTACGTGAGGTTGCTTGTAAATATGTCGGAGTTGTTCTCTTCTCTCCTGTTATAAAGAATCTTCCCATTAATTCGACGGATCGATCCATCTCACTTCGCGTGTTAGGAAACTATAAGCTTGGCGTCTAAGTACATTTACAAGACCAAAGCACTCAGTATACTTCTTTTCTCCCTCGATCTTTTACTGCCACGAAGTCGTTATTGTAAGTTGCTTGTAACAGTCTCGACGAATTCTTCCTTGTTTCAGCAGAATGATATTCGTTTTCTCAATTTCCGTACTGCTCTTATCGCTTACTGACCAAAAGCTGTTTTCCTGAAAGCCTTTTTTTTATTTTCACCGTTATTTCGAGTACTTTTCTTAACGGTACAAGTAGCATTACCCCAAAATGTACATTCCATAATATAAGTTACAGAAAGAAACAATTTTCGACAAACGAGAAAGACATTTTAATGTTTTACAATATAATATTATCATTCCGAAAATATTTATTTAATTAAATTAGCAATATTTGTCGATAATATATATTCAATTTCAATGTAGAAACAATTGGAGATAACGTAGTTAAATAGAGAACATTGAAATTTTTACGAGCTTAGGATAGCGACATTTCCTTTTCACATTTTCTTTTTGACGCGCAATTGTTTCGAACGGTCTCAGCAATACAATATTCTTCTGGCTATGACAAAAATTAAACTGTGGTCAAAGCGAGCCAATCTTGATTCAGTTAGTTGGATGTATTTTTTATTTTTTATTTTCTTGATTTCTCCCGACGTGCCTCGGGGACACGTCTCGTTCGAGCCCGACTATGGCCCTTAGTTCGATGATTGCTTTACTTGAGACTTAAACCAGCTGAATCCACCTTTCCTGAATCCACGTTTCCGCGCGTCTAATGCAACTGTTCTTTTTCATTTTACAATCCAGTATACTTTCATAAATTTTGTAGTCTTTACAAATGCGGCCAGTTTAGGTTTTATCAAGTCAGCATATAAATTTGTGTGTACTTATTTTGCAGATGTAGCAGATTTTCGTTTCTGATGATAAAAGATTATTTTAATATCATATTATTTTTGCATTATATATATAAAAAACAATATGGTAAATATAGACAATAATAATGATGATGACTAGCTTGTATAATACAAACGTAATTAGGAGAGGTCAATGACCCATAACGAACAGTGTTAGAAGAGGTCAATGGCCAGTAACGAATAATGTCGATGTAAGTTAGAATAAAATAATTTTAATTTTTATATTGTTATAACTATTTCAACAAATACCGAATTTTTTAACAGCATAGTCTTCATCAGTGATAAAATTACAAAATATATTTAATTGTTATTTTATAAAAATATAAGGAGATATAAATATAAGGAAAAAGTCATACATTATATATCAAACATAATAAAAATAAATTTAAAAAATTATTTTTATTATTTCATATACAATGTACATTGTTGTTTCTCTTATATTTATATCTTTTAATTTATTGACTCAAACAATTTTGTATATTTTAATTTTATATCATTGATAAAGACTTTGTATAGTCGAAATGTTCGATATTTGTTGGAATTGTTCCAAATATATGAAAATTATTTTATTGTAAACATTTTGTATCAACATTACTCTTTGGACTCTCTTAATTATTATGTTATGATATGAATAACATTTAAAACTCAAAAGCTAAAATATTTAAAATTCAATATTAAAATTCAATAAAATTATATTTTATTATATTTAGAATCCGCTTTATCCTGTTTAACGAAATATGCGTTATACCAATTTTAAACGATACATTAACTGAATAAGTTGTTATAAAGTATTTTTGTCGCGATACGAACGAAAAAAACTTTTTGAATTTTTAATGTGACGCAACGTCTGCGCGGCTGTTATTGTTAAATGTTTCATTTATTCCTTTTTCTCCTATTTTTCTTCTAATCTCCCATGATGCATTACGCACATGACATGTCCCGTTTTAATCTATAAATGCCATTCGCCCTCAAAGATGGTAACAGGAAAAAAGTATTCTCGGCATATGTTCTAAGGTAGAAGAGCGACGTCTGGAACAGCTTTTTTCTGTAACGCCAGAAATTGTTTTCATTTTCTTAAATGAAAACACGCATTCTTTCCGCGGTAACTGCAATCTCGACAAGTACCTATCCGCAAGATTTCTAAATTACGTTACGTCGTGTTCTCTCTCTTTCTCATCTTAAGGGAAGTTATCTTTGTAGAATTAAAGTCTGGTATTTCTCTTTCTTATGAGAAAAATTCCTGCCAGGAAGTTAGAGCATTTCGAAAAATATTAAAGACAAAATAAAAATCACTGTTGTTTCATTGCTGTTATTAAAGATTTAACTCTCTGGAGTATTATTTTTGCTGAATATTTATACATCTCGTAACTTTAGGCAATTTAGCATAATGCATATATGTACTCGCATAGAGCGAGAAACAATTTAGCATTCCATTCTACTACCTATAGCTCCAAAAGCGTAATGAATTTGTGCACGAGACAAAGGATTGTTGGATTGTCGACGTACTACTGTTTAAAAGCCATGATTGTTGCTCTCGAAACGCAATGGGTACAAACGCTTTTAATGATCCACCTTTGATGGATGTCATCGTAAAACGTGTAATTGGGAAGCAGTTTCGTGAAATTCTTAATCTATCTCTGATATATCTTCACTCTTTGACGAGACATAATATTTATGACTTTTGTGTCTTGATGATACTATTCTTACTAAAAATAACGTTTTTTCCTTTTTTTTTTAATTAAGCAAAAATTAATAACTGTATTTAATTAATTAAGGAAATTTAAGAGGAGAATTTAAGGGAAAGCTGTAACTTATCGAAACTTATAACTCGAAAACCATATATATTGCACATAAAACATATTGTAAACTTTACATGTGCAAAATTTGTTATGAAAAATGTTTTTTTCTTTTTACTTGACGTTATCACAGTTTCAGTTAACGACATTTTTCACGCCAACTTTTTTTTATACATACGTGCGTATAAGTAAATTTATGGACTCATAAATTTTACGCGTAAATATGACACGGACATAGAGTCATGCGAAATATCTTGCAATGATATTTACACGCGCGCTGTATCACTTAAATTTTCATATATTAATGGTAATTTCGATTCTATTTTTCTTCATGCTATGGATTTTATGTATTTGCGCAACACAGCGGCAATCAATAAAATGGTATAACGCTAAATAAAACGGCAGAAACACATCGCTCTCATAATGCTAGGTGACAAATTCATAGATTTATTGTATAAAAGAGTATGGGAGTAGAAATATATTCCGATATCGCCAGAAATATTAATATATATATATATATATATTCTTGTTATAAGAATTAATTCCAACACCTAATATGTTAAGATATTCGATAATCAAATTATATATATATATATATATATTTAAATATCAAATTAATAGATATATGTATTATTTTATGCATGCATGTTTTATGTGTCATGTAAATATCGAAGAGTCAAAGCATAAATCTTAGAATATAAAGATTTCTCCTTATAAACTCGTGCACCGTAACAGTTTTAAGATCCCGCGTGGTAATAAAAACGATCGATAAAGTAGCAAACCGAAACGACAAGCCAAACGAATGACGAGGCGATAAAATTCTAGGAGCCGAGTCTTCATTTAATATCGGGTGACACTTATGGTATCCCAATACGAAACTTGCGAATTCGTTGGTGTGGCTGGCTGCAACGTGCAGCTAGAATATCAAATAGATCCATAGCTCTCGGTAGACAGTCGACCATGTAAGATAAACGAGGCAATATGGCCCGTGACACTCACTAACTGCCGGATTTAGTGAGCTCGATAACCGATAACTTTCTTATTAAATCGACTCAGGTCGGGTTATCGGCGCATAGTACCGGACTGCTCTAAAGTTCCCTTATGCTACATTGTTGGTTCTGAATTACGTTATCGTAATGCAAATTAACTACATACGACAAGAAACTGCGAGCCAGAATCATCGAAAAATAATATTATGTATATAATACCGTGATAAATAATAACAAATTTAATTACACACAGTGTCATTCTTCCAAATGCGAATATGAACTAATTAGTTTTTAATGCTTAAACTCGTGACGCGAATAATTTAAAATAAAGTAACAATTAACGACATGTTTCATCAAAATTAGATCTACAGAAAACAAAACAAATTCTAAATATTCTGTCACATATTATCGCAAGTTATTGACAATAATGTGAAATAATTACATTATGTATAAGTTTACAACGCTTGTAATATAATAATGTGATAAATAAGTTCGAGACATAGCAGAGTTGAAATTTTAATAACATTGAATCGTTTGATTGTAAATATCACGTATTGTAAATTTCAATATATATAGTATTAGGATACATGAATGTCCCCGAAATGAGAAGTACGTACGATAGTTTTTCACTCTTTTGTTTTATCTAATAAAATATTGTAATATATTGTAATACTCTGCTTCCATTCGATCAAATTAGAAATCAATAATATATTTATAATAAATATCAATTGAATAGTTATTAATATTATTGTTATATCGCTTGTAAAAATATTGGCAACAAAATTGTTTTGCAATATAAATTTAAATCAAATGATCCTACAAAGAATTATTCAAAATTGACAATTCTTTATAGATAATTATTAATTTTATTGTTAGTTAATTTTTAAATCTATATTGTTTTTATACGTACGTTTTAAAGATTATATTTTATTTTAAACATATATATTTTATTTTAAACAATAATAAACAGAAATATTGCTTAAATAATATATATAATAATAAATAATATAATATTGCCTAAATAATTTTCCAATTTTTCCTTATTTTTTATTATATTGTGCACCGCAAAATCCTCATGAATAGTCAAAGTAAAAACTTTTACGCATGCATAGAAAGAAGCGAAGCTTCGTTTTAAAAGGGAGAGGTAAATATTTCACGACCAACCTTCTTTTTCCCGACATTTAGTCACAGGCCTCTAACTTCAGCCGAGGAAGGAAGTTATTAATCTGCGAGGAGTCAATCCTTCTCTTACCTCTTGTAATTCACAGCCGACCCATTGTATTCGCTCAACTGCAATTATGCGTCCGCGCTGAATTCATCCGTAACTTGCGCCTGTATGCATATTGCAATCGTTGTATTTTCCCTCGCAAAAATATTCGTGCATCATCAATTGTATGGCTTTGCGATGCATTCGTACGGTTCAATATTGTCATGGATAACTGACGAAGATACTTTTCACTATTCGTCAACGAGGAATATTTCTAGGCGCAAAGATTAAATCGAGTCCTTATTCGACATAAATAGGAAAGAATAATTATAACTTTAATGTAATATCGTAACAAAATAAAATAAAATGGAAAATAACAACTAGGAAAAATAATAAAGTATATAATAAATGGATCATACGAGTATTTTTTATCGAATCTTTTAATATTATCATCAAAGTATCAAAACATGTTTCATGTTGACGTTAATAATATTTGTATTAAAGGTACCTCACTATCAGTGTAATTATAGTAATAGTTATCTGTTTATGAATTAATCACTATTATCTATATTATTTTTTTAATGAATATAATAAAGTTGTAATTATTTTTCCAAGTGAATTCTAAAGCGTTATTCATTTTTACGTAAATATTATTTATATTTTACAAAATTCCATCTTCTAATTTTTTAGTAATGTAAACATTACAAAAATGTACAATATATTATAAAAACCTTCGGTGAAAAATGATAGATGGTTCAAAGATAGCGATTGTTTTTTTATTTCGTGAAATAGAAAATTTAACGTGATTGACGTTTTCAGGTAAATCCAGCGATTTATATGATTTAGTTTTGAATCCGCATTGAAGTTTTTTTTATTTTTATTTAATTTTTAACACAATGCATATTATTTAGATTTACTTTCAAAAAAAATATAATTCTATTGATTTTTTCTTTATAAATCTTTTTATACTTCTAATACTATAAAAAATATGTTTGATATACATAAATGTCTTACAAAATTTATATCAATTGCAATATTCTCATTATATGTATGTATCTTAGTAATACATATAACTACATATTTTATGAAAAAAGAAACGAATATATATTGATTTTTAGATTATTGCTTTTGATTTTATCAAATTTTTATTTAACTACAATTCAAATCATATTAATACTTGTATGGAATTATATTAAGAAGAGAAACTTTGAGTGCACACACATGATCTTTTATCTTCCGTTGTAATATGCTGTTCTAAATTGATATGAGATCGAGAAATGTAACTTTATTCAATAAGAGAGAGAGCGTAAGAAAGAAAATAAAGATCATTCGAATCTTGAACGTACAAGAGAACACAAAAAGCTAGATAACTTAATATTTAATGAAACTATAAAGTATCTCCCACACTCTCCCTCTCCTTCTCTCTCTCTCTCTCTCCCCTCCCCCCTTTCTTTCTCCTCTCTCTCCTCTCTCTCTCTCTTTCTCCTCTCTCCCCCCCTCTCCTCCCCCCCTTTCCCTCTCAAAATGTAATGTCGAATAAACGGAAATGCACTGTGATTAAAATATTGCTAAAAGGTCGTCTCTGTTATGGATCCCGAATTAAATATGAATGGGAATAAAAGTGCGAATATTAGTTTAATAAATTAAACTTTTTTACGCGCTCAACAAAATTTTATTTAATGAATAACCAAACGGAATTCATGGATGAAACACGCTGTGAAAAATAAAATATTTACGTGAAGCGAAACGTGACGATAATATTTCATCATGGGCGCTGATTTGATAGTCTTTATTACCGTGCACATCTCGAAAGTTGAACAATTTAAACATGATGAGAAAAAATTTCCAAGTACCCGCACATGGAGAAAAGTTGTGAATCGAGATGCGAGTCCAAGTATCCACAGGTGTTGCGAAAATCGATAAACGGATGAAGTCCGCAATTCCTCAGAGAATTTCATCAAGTTCTCGATTAAAGTTTGGTTCGGATTAATAAAAGCAAAAATTTGTTGCAAAAGAGTCGCATGATTATCGCAATTATAGATTATGGTTATAAATCTTTTTTTAATTTTGTTTTCTAAATAAATTATATTTATCGAAGAGGATAATGATTAAAATGTATTTGACAAAATTAATTTATTATAAAAGTAAATAAGTACGAAAATGTATTTATGTTTATAGAGTTACACGATGATAATACATACGAAATAAAATACTATTTTTGGCAAATTCTTTGATTTAAAATTGATTTTATTCTTAGTATAATTGAACTCATCTTTCTTGTATTTTAATTTAGCTTGTAATACGAATGTTTATAGCTTCGAAAAAGTACATAGAAGTACATTTGTTTTTTGTAATATTTCGAACAATATGAGATAAGACACGAGAAAAAATCCCAGCTATTTTATTAGGTGTTGGAATTAATTCGTAGCGTTTTTTAATGAAAGAATGTTATTTATTTCACATGAGCATTAAAAAATACATTAATGAAAGTACTTCCCATCACTTGTAAAACGCTACGAATTAATTCCAACACCTAATATATTAGCAAGTGTAAAAACTACAATTTATATAAGTCTCTAAATTCGACCACCAGTACAATTTATAGTAATTACCAGCAATAACCAGCCATCGATTCGTAATCGACTAAATGAGAATCAAACATACCGCGAACGGACGTTCTCGGGATGCACATTATAAATAAACCCATTAACGTTTTTCTCGTCCGATCTCGTCCTGACGGTTATTGCGCCTAGTAGGCACAAACCGCGATTTATTTGATAGCTCGAAGCTGCAAAATAAATTAAAAGCTATCTGGCACTCGGTTCCTTCTTTCATTCTCTCGCTCTTCCTGAAAGTCTCTTTAACTTTGTTCTAAGATAAGATAGGAGCGTACAACAGTGGAATGATCCGAAAGACAAGAGGCAAAGGTACTCTGTATTATCATTGCGAATGGCATGATGGTTACCGTTCTCCCCTTTTTCGTTCGATTGGACGAGGAATTGCCGGCGGTGATCGAGCAATGTTATCCATCTCAATCAAACGTTCTCATCCAACTCGCAGCAGCATAAAAGGAATTCCTGTGTACGCGTAGTATACCTTGTGTACCCGCAAGATACCTGCCTGCACTCTCGTAGCTTTGCCCTGAAGCAGCGATGCTTTATCTAGAAAATCGAGGAAATCCTGCGACAAGCTCAAAACGAACACGAGCCCACAACAACGATGTCGAGATTTTATCAAATTCCCGAGGTAACAAATATTGTTGATTTCAGTTTTTTGCCTTGAAAAATATGCTCGTATTATTTTTCTTGGTCATATTCATAGATTTTTAGTGAGATAATAATGTCATTCTGGCGTGGTTTTTCGAGATTTAAGATGATGATTGAATATGTCATTCTTTAGAATTTATTAATCTTAAATGCTACAAATTGTTTCTGTTCATGGAAAAGATGGTTTTGCTGAAATATCTAAAAATTTGGTTAGCTATAAGTTTGTAAGTAAAAAATAATTTTCTCGGACCATCAAAATAATTATATAAGACAAACTGATTGTTAGAATGTCAAAATTTTTTGCATTATTGTTCAACATGCTTGAGATTTCTGTATAATTATTTTGATGTGTATGTATACGATAGTAAAATTATTTTCAGACCTGTATCGACCTAAAATTTTAGATATTCCGGCAAAATCGTTTGTATAATATTTGTTTCGTTAATTATTTGTAAGGTATCTTTAGATCAGATTATTTAAGAAAAAAAATTAAATAATGGAGTTGGTTAAATTTGATCAGTTTTTAATATAATGCTTTTATAATTCTACAGTGTGTATTAATTGATAATAAATAAAAATTGTACGATGGAGACAATTGATTCAATTTTTAATAATATTTGAAAGAAATAAAAAGAATATTGCGTTTTATTATTTATGGAAGTCAGGTAATCTCGGCAAACTTATGTTCTGTAACATGAAGACCTTATGAAAACCATCCCTCCGGCTATAAATATCGATGATTTAAAGTATGCAGTTCGCGTTTTTCCATTTTACTTTAGTAGATCCACCACTGATGTCAGAAAATATACACATATATTCTCACATTGAGATTTATATTCATAGAACTTCAAGTGACATCTCCGATCCACCATAAACGTCATCGGTCAGACGAAAATATCAGGTTTTTTTTTTTTTGGTTATACAGTTGTATGCACAAAATTCAATAAAAGACAAAAGGTTCACGCAAAATATTTGTAAGAAATTATCGAGATAATAAAATCGATGTAATAATAATTAACATGGAAATATTATATATTTTCGTACATGATAATAAATATTGATAAGTAGTATCGTATTTTATAAAGTTGCTTGTATTTTAATATATTGTACATAAAAAAAAATCCGTAATGTGAGAGAAATATTAAATTAATTATGACAATTTATATTTTAAATTTTAAAATTTTATCTTTTTTGCATTACGCTTTAACAAGCTCTGCAATTGTTTGTCAGCGATATTATAAAAAAATCAGTTGTTCAACTTCTTACACTGAAAGAGCAAGACATCGTCTATCGCTAGTTCGGTCATGCAAACGCGATATTACTAGTTGATTTCATCTGAGTTTAGTTCGAAATGAAATTCGATAAATTAATCCGTTTATGAGATCAAGAAAGTTGCCTGTGTAGTTACGATATAGTTACTTTGATTTGTATTAAACAACATCGAGTGCTACATGCTTGATCGCTTTTAGTTTAATTAATAACTTGATTTGCCGTATCGTTAATCAACTGCGAATCCTTTAAGTATTCGTAATAATTAGGTCGCTCATCGTAAATCGTTTAGTGAGCCGCGCGCGGAACAGGCAACGAATTATTTCATTTCAAAAATTCTTCTGCTGGAAAGAATTCTGTCGCACTGCTGTAAATTGTACCCAGTATTGTTCTCGCACGGCGTGCATTATTTTCCGGGAAAATTTATGACGCCGCCAACCGAAACGCATTAACGGTCGACCGATAATGCGGTCGACGATCAGACCATCGCAGGAATTTGAAAGCGTTGATCGTTATCAATACCCCAAACTGTGTAGCAAATATGAGTTACGCACATTAACTTTGCGGAGAGAGAGAGAGAGAGAGAGAGAGACATTTTCTTTAAAAGGATCTCAGTAAATATACACATCGAAACAAGAAATGTAACAGTATTTTTCACATGAATACCGTTTTTAAATACAAGAAATACTAAAAGAATTAGAGATCCAAACTTTAGATATATATAATAGTTATTAAAATTAACAAAAACTAATAATAATAGGTTAAGCAATTAATTGTTTTTCAATTATAAAAGTTATAATAACATTGAGGGATAAAGATTTCAAGAGTTTATCAAATTTCTATAAATATTATACAACTATAGATTAATGATTTTTTGTTAATCTTTTTAAACTTGATTTTAATGAAATCATTAAAATTTTAAAAATTTAGTTTAAAAACATTTAATGGAACCATTAAAATAAAAAAAAATTTTTTTAAATACTTTTTTCAACTCGATACGAGAGCACTTTAATAAATAATTTACATTAAACAATTTTTTTCGAAATTTGAAATATTTTTTTAAATATATACATTATATTACATTTGATCCTCGATATTGACAGAATTAAATAATTTCAGCCGAAAATGTTTTTAAATTTGATATACGTTATAACGTATATCTAAAAGATAAATTATAAACTTTACTTTTATTGTATCAGCAGCTGTTATAGCTATTATAGCTATTATATTTTCAAATCTTTACTAATTATCCGAATATATTATAGTAAAAAAATGTAAAAGTATTATAAATTCGGCGAGTAATCAATGTTCATACACTTCCATTCCCGAGAGATTAAAATCATTTTCATCTAAACGCTTGAAAAGATCCAGCATCGCGTCCGCGTAACGATCGACGGATCATTAATTACAAATCCATCATTACTTTATTACAAAGTACAGTATCTGAAGTGCGGCGATAGAATGCATGTTCCCTCTTTATTATTCAGGAAATCCTTTTACGCTGATCGAGCATTTTTCGTATCTGATTACGTGAACGTAAGTTTTACAGTAATCCGTCAGAGAGGAAATTGACGTACGGGTATAAATCATGTTACGAAGATCGGTACGAACGAATTGCATAGACAGATTGAGGAAAAGTATTGGCTGACTTAGTCAGGGTTAGTATAGCGAATCTACGTTGTTTCCATAGGATTAAGTTCATACTATATTCAGTAATATAATGTAAATGTAATGTTGCATTAAGTTGCGCCATAAGCAAACTCGTCGAAGTTCCTAATCTAAACTCTTTTAGCGATGCGAATTTTCCATAGTTTGAATTTTCTAAAATATACGAAGTATTTTGCATAATTTCAGATCCTATTATATTCGCTTGTATCCTTATGTGGAATTAAACTTGGGTTGAAAAAAATTTTTATTTCCAACATATTTATTTTCTACTTATTAGAAAGAATACTTAATATAAATTTTTATAATCCAAAAATTAATTTCTAAGCTTTTTGCTCATTTTTATGAATATTTTCTTACACAATATATCCCTAAATAATTAATAAAAACGCTACTCTTTTGCCATTTTGAAATTGTACAGATATTATGTAAATTAATTTTTTTTGCTTAACTTATACATATATATATATATATATATATATAATTATTAGATAATTATTAGATATAATTATAATATTAGATAATTATTAGATATAAATGATTTACTTCAGCTACAAAAGTAATTACATATTTATTTAATATGAAACTATTTTTGCGTAAAAAAATTTATTTTTTCTGTATATTATACGTTAAATATCTCTTAAGCTATCAGTGTTATTATGTTATTAAGTATAATTTGCATAGCGGTTTGCGTAAATTGTGCATTATTTCCATGAAAATCGCTTTAGGGTTGATCTCCTGATTTTACAACGCATCCGATGATTCAACGATCACTAGTTACCATTGTGAATGTAGCATAGATGAACTAGTCGTGTTCTCTCAATATGTGCCCGAAGCAGAAGCACATGATTTAATTACATGATGAGATTGTTATTGAAGCGGCATTTATCAAAATGATGGATGATGTTTAACGATCCTACCCAAAGTTTGCGATAAAATTTCGGCATTCAGTTGCAATGTTTCAAAGTTTAATATCGTTGGAGCGCTCAACAGGATAAATGGTGTATCGTGTGAATTTTCGATAAATTCGCATATCTCTGTATAATTCCTTTGAAACTAAACAACAAACGGCAAGAATGCGCAGCTAATTTTTTACAAAAAAAAAATACAATTGTTATCCGTATCACCAATTATGAAAAAAGCGTTTAAATTAATTTGCCACGTAATAGATTCCATTTTTCTGTGACTACAATGTCAGATCTGCTCTTTTCTTTTTTCTTCCCTCGCAGTTTCGCATTTCGACGAGACTACCTCGGACGGATTCATGGAAAAACTGGGCCGTCATAGAGCTGGTCTCGTGCCAGAAAACTGGGAAGGGAAGCGGATTTATATCTTAGCACGTTTTATTTGCGGACCTGTGAATCCACTTACGGTGAACTCGGTGAAAAAAGGAGATGCAAAAAATTACGCTCCTGTAATATATTAAAGCAAAAATTACAGATTTTACACAGATTTTAAAAAATTATCGCTAAACTTAAAGTGGGAATTTCTTTTAGCCGTACCATGTTCTCTGTCCGCTCTTGTACATGTATATATGCGTATTCTTGATACTTAACGTGCCATCATTAATATATCACGTACAGAGTACTTGCGTGATATTTTTTTTGCGAGAGCACGGTTTCGCATCGTTACGCCGATTTGTTTCTTATCGATCTGTCGAAGATGTCGAAGCACGGCTTTAATGCACCGGCATAACGACGAATATGATAATATATAAAATTACGGTGCCATTAGCACAGCCCACACGCGCGCGAAACCACGCTCGGTTCACGTGTCAGCGTGTGCACGTATGACCGTGCCTTCGTTATCTATGCTGACCACATGCCGCGTAATCTTCTTCATTATATCTGCCGGGTCGTTTTGCATTTGCATTAAACGAAAATGTTTGTATACGCGTCGCGACGAGATAACGTCTGGGACTCTCTCCCGGGGACTATGCGGCCCCGTTTTTGCGCGCAGATTGTATTTTAGCCATAACCATGAAGATTTTGCGTATGTGGCACGGAAAATCTCAGCAAGTGCCAGTGAAATCAGGGATAAAGCAATATTATTCGTGTAACGAGCAGTGCATCGTGATGATATCAATTAAAAGTACACATATTTGAATTAATTTAGAAGAGAAGGATGGACCCTTAATTCTCATAACTCAATTTAATTTTTGAAATCATTTATGTTCTTTTTTGTTTGTTTGTATTTTTATAAAATCTTGTTTACGAAGTCTCATCTAATCTTAAGATGACATCGATAATTAATATTAGGAGGATCTTCTATATTTTCTAATTAATAACAAATATATTTATAGCAATGAATTAGAGAAATTAAATATTCTTTTAAAATTTAAAATTTAATTACACGATTGCGTATTCAATGTATAAGTCACACAATGTAAATGCTTGTAGAATGTTTTAAAAATAAGAATGACGATTTAAACAAAACGTACTATTCATTTGATCTCAATCTTCAATTTCGTGTAATGGAAGAATTTGAATTTCTAAGTTTAAGAAAGATGGAAAACAGCGATTCTTATATAAAGGTGCTTTAGGATAAGACTTTGATTGGACAAGCAGATTCGCGTCGACGACAGTATGATATATTGGTGCAACGCGAACCGCAAGATTATCAGTAATTGCACGCGTATCGCGTGTTAAGTGTAAATTTGTTTTACTGCCAGCTTCGTACTTTGTTTCTCGTATTTGCAGAGTATATCCATCCGCACGTAGCGTTGATTCTCGCCACTGTAAAGCAAGCAACGTATGATATTTCACGCACGGAACGTGGAACCTTTGCGATCTTTACGCAAATATACGTGTATGTAAACCACGACAACACTATGATAGATCACCGTATAAGTCACGTAACGCAAAGAAATGTCTCGCGGTGATAATAATGTCGCGCTATAACGCGACATTATTGCACTTCGCGTATAGCAATCGCAATAAATCGCGTGATCGGCAATTATTAGGTGAATTCATTCGCGCGAGTACAAGTTATAGGTTTTCTATAAGACATTATCTAAACTTTAGGTCATAAACCGTAAAAAATTGACCAATTATAGTCACATATGAGAACAATAATCGAGTATGATTGGTCAATTTTTTACAGCTTAAAATATAGAGCTTAGGAAATAGCTTATTGTAGAAAGCTCATTAAGGCATATTAAAAAACATGCGGTAAACAATAAAACAAATTGGATCAACAATTTGGATTTGTTACTGCTTACATTAGTGCCTTACGATTTTTAATGTGATTGCTCGAATCGCTTTCTTACTTACGTCGTATTGCTTTATGTTTTTCTGCATAGATTTAGAACTGGATCCGGATTATGAGCAAATGAGCGCAAATAAACGCAAAAGTTGTGAGTATGCAAGTTGAAGCAAGTTGTTGTTCATTTGCGTTTGTTCGCGCTTGTTCGCTTGGTTTAGATCCGGCTTTAGTTGCATGTTGCAATGAGACAATTCTCATATGTAACATGTGCAAAGTGCGGCAACAATAGGTCCATTTCAGACGTGCGCGTCTGGTCTCTACGACGTATATTAGCGAGAATCACATTAGAGCAGCTATAATAGGATGGATTAAAGTGAAGATTTGGTGTTGTCATTCGTTGGTATCATCGTCATCGTCGTCGACGAGAACGTCTATGAAAAGCCAAGCAAGCGTCGCTTTTACTCACACAGAAACGCGCCGCAAGAGCTTTGCACCATCTCGGAATTTTCGGCGGGTTCGCGAGCCAGGAAATTCCAACGGCATTTTCGGCGGGTTCGCGAGCCAGGAAATTCCAACGGCGGTAATTAACGTGAGCACTTTACCGTATGTTCCTGTATCAAGGGCCAGACAAAGGGTTAGAGAGTACGGCAGCTCTGCCGGCTCTTCTCGCAAACATTATTGTGCCGAAGTGCAAGTTTAATGGCCGAACCATTTCGTTTCCAAAAAGCTCGCGAATCACAGCGCATTCTTTCTTTCAATCGTTTTAATCCTCGATGATGTTATGAAAAGAACTTTGAGAATTTTGGACGTTTGTTATATATTTTTAACTAGAATTATGATTTAGAGGAAATGGAATAATTTAAAAATAAATGAAGACAATCGATATAACGCGATGAGCGAAATCCATTTATATATCTGTGCTAACTTTTTTCGCATCCTTTGTACGTCGAGCATAAAGTTTAGAAGGCTACATTTATTTCTGCAAATCCTGCACGAAACCCACTATGTTCTTTTATGAGAGAGTTTGTCCTAGTTTCGTTCTCGTTTGTCGGCTTTATCATGTAAAATTTTAACTTGTCTGCATCTGCTTTATATTATTGATTTCTCTACGCACGTAACGACAAGCAAGACAAAATTTAATTTTGTTCAGATATTACTGTATATTTTCGCATCGATATCGCTTAATTTAGTATTTTTATTGTCTCTTGTATTTTTATTGTACTTTTTAATCAAATTTTGTATTACTCATTCGCTATAACAATAATACAACTCAAAAAATGATCATTTTTTAGTTAATTGCAGAAAATGAATGGAAATATTAAGAAAGAAAAAAGAACAAACTTTAAAACAAGAAATTTTTACATTTGTCTACAATCAGTTATCACATTATAAAGTCGCATTTTATTAATAAATTTTCCAAAATTTTATTTAAAATAATTCGAGCTTATTTTCTGGAAAACTATTTTCAGAATTATGTCATTGTTATAATGATATAATTTTTCACATGCTTAATGCGAATTTATTAATTGTCATAACTGATACGGCTAGAACACAGTATTTTACGCAAACAATCAATTACTTTTAACACACATTAGGTATTATTTATAATTAAAAAAAAAATTTATATTTTGTATGAATTGCTGCATTCTGTCGATAGAAAGTTATTCCTACGGGAAAGTATTGAATTGTCTTCGAAGAAATATCATATTACATTGAAAAAGACACGAAAACGCAAGCTTTTAATTTTCTCGCTACGTCGCACCAGTCTGCTATATCGTCGTTTTAGAGTTCCCTATCGTTTTTCAGTCCCAAAGCACAAATCGATGGCGGCAAGAAGCACGAAGGAAACGAAACGTGAACGGCTGTATATTTCTTTCGTAGTGGCTTCGTGAAACGATTCGCATCATTAGCTGCCGTGTTTCCGCCGATGACTTTACGATTACTCGTGCTGACGGGCTTCATCGATTTTATCGGACCTCATTCGTGTTCAGCAATATAGGAACGTCGTATATCGTGCAATTCACGCTTGCTTTTGATTATCATTTAAAATCCCAAGAGTTTTGTAAATCTAGAAATACGCTATGTCTTTCAAGTTGATACAAAATACAGCATAATTTCTAAATCCGATTTAGGAAAAAAATCTGACAATAGTTTTGTCATTATTATGAAAATCTCAAGTTTCGATTCGATAAATTTGGAAAAATATTACTATTATATTTTAAATAAATTATAAAGATTTTTTTAAAATTCGATTTAAGAAAACTATATGATAATATAACTTTGCCATTGCGATAAAACTTTGTCAGACAAAATTTTGAAGTTTAAATTCTATAAATCTATTATTTACAATAATATGTAATTTTCGCGAATATGGTTTTATTATCTATTACTTTATTAATCAACTTACTGATTTAATAATGATAGCAATATCAGATTATATATGATCTATAGATTGTATTTATTTCATCAGTCACTATAATTGAAGAACGTAAAAGAACAATGCGGCTAAAAGCGACCATACAGCTGCATGGCGAATCGGCAGATTACCGCCAGCAGCAGCACACCTCATAGGGCCACCGTTATTTTGGTTGATCGATGTATTGCACCTGCGTTCCACTGATTTATATCAGGCTGCAATGTCGCGCGGCACGTTTTAATCTGCCTTTCTCGAAAGTGCCATGACATTTGAATGTACAATTCAAGAAAATTAGTCGATATCCATCGGCTTTTCCATTCCGTTTAATTCCTCAACTAACAAGAAAAGATTCCGAAACGTCCCTCTTCTAATTTTAATGAACTTTGAATATGTTTTTTTTTCTAAACAAAAATAAGATACACGTATTTTTTAATATTATTATACCTATTTACACTTTTAAGAAGTAAAACATCCCTTAGAAAAAAAAATCAATTATTCTATTTCAAAGCGAATATCGAAACTATGAGAGATAAAAAAAATGTTTGAAATGTCGAATGGTTTCAAGAATGTTTTATAACAATAATAATTTTAAAAATTTGTTTAAATGGAAACACTTTTATTTATAAAAAAAAAAATTTTTCTAATTGTAAAAGTCTAATTGTAATCGTAAAAGTTTTTCTAATTGTTTACGTTATAATTATAAAGTACTCTTAAATTCAACTTTTATTTTAAACATTTTTTTCTATCTCACAGTTGCGATATTCGCTTTGAAATATTGCAGAATAATTTTTTTTCTAAGGGATATTTCATCCCTTAAAAAAGAGGTGCTAACGCGGATACATATAAAAAATATATGTATCTTATTTCTGTCTAGGAAATAAGGTACATATATTTTTTATATGTATACATATTCAAAGCTCATCAAAATCAGAAGGAAACATTTCGGTGCCTTTTCTTGTAAGCCCTAAAAATAATGATCTTTTACAACGGAATTTCTTCATAAAGCTAATATTGTATTTTGTTATTCTCTTTGTTTTTTATAACCTAGGTATTTGCTTCAAAATTTCTTTATAATTAATATTCGCAGTCCTCTTTAAATCAATTTATATTTGTCTAAAATTAACATAATTAAATGATTTTTTTATTTTGAAGGTCAAAACCCGAGGTATAAGATTATACAACTTAAAATTGTGTAAGATCGTGAAAAACATTATAAATAATTTTTTACCTTGTAATTGAAAAAAATGATCGAATCCGTTAGACCAGCGAATACTGATTGAGATTAAAAATATTTATCTTAATTGAATATTCACATTTAAATACACTTTATATTTTATACAGTTTCACCAAAAAATATTAAGCAAATAATACAGTAGATATTAAATAGTTATTAGGGAAATTAAATATAATATCGTTTTAATATTAGAATAGAATATTGGCCAATTCTCCTCACAGCAAGACGATTCGCGTTACATTACAAGTTACACAGAGCTCAGTCCGCGAAATTGTTTCGCGCAAATCCGCAACAAGCGTATCATCTTTCTTCTCACTTAATCAAGCGCTTGTTCACGTTCCTCCAGTCGATTTTCTCCCGGCGTGTATCGATGTAAGAGTCAGTTACGAAGTAAGGTACCAGCCGCAATAACCAGCTGCTTATGAATAGCTGGTCGCTGGACGATCCATCACTTTACACTTCCAAGTAACGTTCTCCTCACGTTCGATCCATCAGCCGGCAGCTATTTCTTCAGCCGCCTTATCGCCCTTTTGAACAACGATTCGCCCTCTCTCCAACCATCTATATCACGGGTTGGCTGAGTCTGTGCGAGAAGGTTATTAATAATTTCCATCGAATCGAAGTACCCTTGAGTACAGCGGCAAGTGCAGCAAACGCGAAGATACGAGCGGCAATATGCGATAATCGTTACCTGGCGGATCTACGAGCTCTCCAGTTAGATTGAACCCGGAGACGAGAGATTCTTGAGAATTCGCGAGATCGACGTCTCTCTAGAAATAACAGCATAACTGAGGACACAAGACCTCGTCTCGTCGCATGTTACGACGTCGATAACGAAATATGGCGATTACGCGCGTCCCGATCGAAGGACATTTTTCGATATTTTTATCGAGTACGTACGGTCCGATAGAATATTGTGCTGGATCTACCGAAAAGATGAAATTTACGAGAAATCCGGCAGCACCGGTGGCGGCAGCGATGGCGGCGAACGGTACGATTTATGTGTCTGTATCCAGGGATATGGAATTGAATATCCAAAGTTTGAGAGTGCTCGCATTTCATAATCTGAACTTCATACTTATCGCGCATGATATTTCATATATTCTTATACATCGTAACTGTCTTATTATATAAAAAAAAGATATAATTAATAATAATTTCATTTGAATGCATTCCTGTCGAAAAATGTTCTCTGATGAAGACGTCAAATTAAGAATTAGAATAAGTACCATATCACTCAGTGATGAAAATTACTAAGTATTGAATATGTATTCGTTCAAAATATATTCGTTTCCAATTACAGATATTTTTACATTTTTATAAGCAAGAGCGTCAAGTACCATTCCATTAAATTTATAGTTGAAAAGATGAAAATTTATTCAAGAGTTTCGTTTTTTTTTAATTTGTGTTTTAATCATCTATTATCTCTGGCTTAATAGGACCTCGAATTTGTTGTATAAACTTAAGACGCAATTTGTTCTGCGGGGAAACTATGATCACATTGGGCTCTTAAGTAATAAATTATATGAATTCGCCAGTCTCTACTTAATCTTTCACACTTGGTTCAAGCACCTTCAACAGCATAGAAAGTCTGAAATTAGTAAGATGCAGGAGCTTTCTCGCATAAACCATTTTGATGTAATGGTGCGCACTCTCATTCGCTAGTGCCTTTTCATTATTCGTCTCTGTTAGAGTACAGCCCTGGAGTTTCAAATTCACGATGTAGATCAAATTGCTCTTAAAATGAAAGCACAGTTCGCAGATGCGTTTCACTTACCTAATGCATTATTTGTGCCCTCGATTAATCCTTTTAACTTGGTACTAATTTATCACTATAGCTCGACAATGAAGAAATTTTTTTTTTTTGATTTTACATTCATAACAATGCTTTAAATTACTTTAAAACAGCTACTATATAATAGAAAACCATACTGTTAATATATTGACAATTTTTCGTTATTGATTTTTCAAAACGGTGAGAAAGATTTGAAAAACGGGATGCCAACTAACGCGAACATTTATCATTGTTTTCCTGCAGTTGTCAAAGGGATACGGATTTCGGGGAAATGTACGTTCATCCAAAATTTATTTTTATTTTAAAGATCACATAAATTGTGCGAACGTTAACGGTGCAAAAATTTCTAGAATTATTAAAATCTATTTATTGCAGTAAGGAGACATAACTTATTGATTTGATTTTTTAATAGGATTTAAATAATATTGCAATAACACTGATCTAATTAATTGTTGAGCAATTTTTATATAATAATTTTAATCAATCATAACTATTTATATTACTTATCCTCAAAAAATAGACTAAATTTTTAGATAAAATTGAATGAATTCAGTGATATGCTAAGTTATTGTTATGTAGCTAATTTACTTTATTTTTGCTACAAGAAATTAAGCCACTTTAATTTAGTTTAATAAATTCAGCCTTTTAATAGATTTCTATTTAGAAATCCATTATAAATCTAAGAAATTTCTACTTGTAGAAATTTACGAACATCGTTTGGCACTTTACTAACTCAATTATTTCGACCATCTTGGACATTGTTTGACAGTTCACTAACTCAATTATTTGGACCATCCTGTTTGCATTAATTTTAGCTTGATGTAATAGAATTGATATATATTGTAGCATAAATCTTTAACTATTTTTTTATAAAGTGGACGAAAAATACAAAATTTATTGATTATACAGAAGTTACATTTTTTATGTCTTACATAATTTTAATAGTAGCTAAGTGTATGTACAAAGTCAATCTATATTTTAGTATTAATAAGTATATTGAAAGAAAATATTGGTTGCTGTAACAATTTAGATAGTAAAATATGACATAACATTTTTAATCGGCCGTAGTAATCAGCTTTTGGTTGTAACAGCAAATTTTTAGTTGCGTTAGCCTATCCGCAATATCAGTATATGATTTCGATAGGCTAACGCAACTAAAAATTTGCTGTTACAACCAAAAGCTGGTTGCTATATCCAATTAAAAATGTTATGCCATATTTTACTATCTAAATTATCGCAGCAACCAATCTTTTCTTTCAGTGTAGGATTTTACTTAATGCAACTTTATTTATATTTTGAAAGATTTAAGACACAACCGCCTAATTAACGAACAATTTGTTACAAATCGCTATACATTTTTGATGAAGTCGAAGTTACACTCAAAAATTTTCCATAAAAAGCAAATTACGAGTTTCGTAATGTTTCACTCTATAGAATCTCATAGTCTTCAATTCTAAACTAAAGATACACAGAAATTATGATGTTGAATTTCCTTCACCCTTTCTCTCTCTCTCTCTCTCTCTCTCTCTCTCTCCCCTTCTCCCCTCTCCTTCTTTATTTAATAGAGATTATAGATAAAGAATATTTTATATAAAATGATTAAATATTTTTAATTATAATAATGAAGAAAAACCAAATTTAATATTATAATAACTTAAAGTTACTTTTGACTTTCCAAAAATATAAAAGAATATTTATCAAGAAATGTAAATTATACACATGTTTTTATTAAACTTTATATTAAAAAGCACTCTTTGACATTCGTCAATGTTAAAAATTTCTTATTGACAATTTTGTCGAGAAAATCTTGCCTTTGTAAAACACTTCAAAAAGTAACATCATGATCAAGTATTATCACCATGAATTTTGTGAAAACCTTGTATTTTATACAAGGAAAAGTTCTGGAAAACTTTTGTTCAGGAATTCTTACCGTTGGTATATTTGCACGCGTTTTATTCATATTATAAAAACCATATTATACAAACGACTAGCGAGTCTCGTTACAAAGAAAATCGCGGGCACAACCGAAAAGACGAAAGGATAGTTTGACCATGGTGTCGATGGCTGGATGACAAGGTTGACTGGCTCCCAACCACTGACATCAACACCCCGCTCGGTATCCCTCTGTTGATCGACAGATACGGCGACCGGAGGACCGCCGGCCAGTTAGTGGACGACCGCAATGTAATCATTTGCGGTGCTGGAATGGATGCAACCACCCCTTTCCATCACTACCTACCATCCTGGCACCCTGGCACCTCTTCGTGCCCGCTTCACCACCTGACCCTGACAAATCCTCCCTCCGGCCCGACTATCCGAGCCGGCTGTTAATAGGGATTGAGATCCTCTCTCGTAGGACTTGGCTTGTTCACCCGAAGCGCATGGGACCGTTTGCACTCGGAGCTGATATGGCCGCCATGGATGCTGCAATTGCAATTATGCGTCGAGGAATTGCGGCAGATCCGCCACATAAATCATTATGATTAGATAAACGTATATTAGCGCATAGGAAAGATTTTGGTTAATTTTTTGTGTATGCTCGCCGTTTGTTTTTATATGAAGTATCAATTTAAATATTAAATATTTCTCATTCCGAATTCTTTTGTACATATACCTTTTACTCGTAAACAGTTTGCATAAGATTCATATAATGTTGTTAATAAATTGACCCGTTGACAAATTTATTTTTGTCTATTGTATTGTATTATGTATTTAGCTATTTCATTGTACAAGAAGCTTAAGATATACAATAGAGAGAAACGTAAAGCCACATCAGTCCATCCAGTCATTACTAAGGATTAAGATCTTCCCGGAGGTCTGACCTGTCTGATGCGAGTATTTCCACTTAAGATTGATATCCTCATCAGAAACGGTGCGATTGCAATTATGTATCGAGAGATCGCAATTGTTCGCAACAATAGTCCTTCATTGGTGACAACGTTATTGCATTGTGACACGAACGCATTGTGAGAATCCAGATGCATTGTTATAGAACATAATGTTATCGCTTTCAATTTAATGATCGTGATAATCTAGTACGCATGATGAATATCATAATTTGCATTGTATTTTATGATATTTATCTAAATAAAAGTCTGAACAAAAGTAAATCATCACATAAAAACGTAATACGCATAAAAATTTAAATATGAAGATATAGAATTATTTATTATAATTAAATATTAAATTATTGCAATGAAAACAACATCGTACATAAATGATATTATTATTTATTATTATGTGATAATACTTATTATAAGTTATGAAATTAATAAAAATCTCTTTTTGCTTTCCATTAGATAAAAAATACGGGATAATAATTTTATTTTTCTACTCAATTTTAAGCTCTTGCTATTATCAATATTTAATTGCATGATAATTATTAATTATATGATAAAATCAACATATTCGCGGTTAATTTCCACAATCGTAAATGAAAATTACCATAGTGATATAGTTTCCAATAACAGTGTAATGAAATAATTGCGCGAAAATTGTAATCGGATCAAATTCGAAAATCGAATTACGATATTCTACATTTTCATGCACACGCTCTCAAGCAAAAGCATTCTAGTACAAATATAACATCAACGCAAATATTTTATAGTGAAAGATATTGTCGGGAAAAATTTTGTCATCTCGCGTATGTTCGTCGATTATATTCGATATTTCTTCCAAATACCCAATCAAAAGTCCAATGATATCTAATGTCTCTATTATTATTTCAATCAATGCCCAGCATCCTCAAATGATAATGGGCATGCTCTGCAGACATTCTGACAAGCTCCAATTTGGAATTTATTCTTCAACTAGAATAATTTTATTACATGTCAATATTTGATGAAGCTGCACAGTTCTGTTACTATTGCTGAAAAGACACTATGCATTACGTTGTTATCACGACGTCGATCGCGTAATTGGCCCAATTGTAACAAATTGCTAATCCTGTTTGTGCGATTTAGATTGTACACAAAATTTCAAAAATTACCGACTTTACATGATAAATGTGCGAAATTGGCTTTATACGATAACGTGCGAGTTTTAATTATACTTTCGAATATATCATAAATTTATTGCACTTTTATGATCAAAAGCTTATATTTCACTTGATGATATAATCATAAAACCAAGATTATTACGCTTTTTTATGGATAGTCCGACAACCTCGCTTAATAATGTCCGTCGCAAGTTTGTTCAGAACTACCGCTTGTTTCTCCTGGAGGAAACAAAGCGAGGTGCGAGTCTCGTCAGGAAACTCCGTCTCGTTTGTAACAGAGGAGAATACATAATGCTGTGCTCGCGCTTTTCAACTAATGTCTTGACTTATATCCTGTGACGGGCTCGAGTATCAATGTCGGATAGTGACAACTACATCATAAGGAATTATCTTTAGTAGATATATAGTTATATTTCCGCAGAATTATATATATGACATATACAAAGATAAATGTGAATTGCAAGATTACTTCATAGTCCATATACGTACCTCATTTTTTTATCAATAAAAGCGTGCATTTATCGATAAAACTAATAATGAATAAAGCTCTGAATATCATAACATAATAAGTGAAAAAAAGCCTATATGAACAACAGTTAACGGTGCACGAATTATTGTATATTCACTAATCATTATACGAGATGTGCCTGATGAAAAACGAGATTGGTATGAAAAGTACTTTATTTTAAAAAATATAACTATTTAATTACGATTCCCTTCTCTACTTCTCACACCTATTCACACACTACTGCATACGCGTTTTCTGTTATTTAAAGTAGTGGTATACATAGCTCAGTTGTTATATAGATCAGTTGTTAGACCTTTCAGTAGATCCGTCGTCTTCTTCTTCATTTCCTTCACAGATTGAAAATAAGTTTCTTTCAACGCACTTTTTATTTTTAGAAATAGATAAATATCATAAAGCGCCAAAATGTTATCCAACAAACCTGGTTGCTTGTCCAATCGTCGTAGAATGTCAAAAAGCAAATTCTTTTTCGGTTGTTTTTCTGTTTCTAAGTGAAGTTTTTGGGATTATTGTCCGATAGACTTTTTTCGTGTTTCGATTGATGATGCAAAATTTGTCTACTTCTTTATCAAGTTTTATCATGTCTGCGATCATTCGAATGTTGAATTGTCAATCTACTCAATCTATCTCAAACGATAGTCTATTAATTTATTCGATGTTTTCATCGATGGTTGGACAACCCGGACGTCATTTATTTTTTCTCGACCTTTGTTAAACCTTTTATATCATTTAAAAACTCGCATATGTGACATTGTATCTCCATATATCTTTGTCAATAATAATCGCAAACTTTTCGAAGATTTTCCAATTTAATCCAGGAATTTCAAATTAATGCATTACTCGATTTTTAATCACTTTACATGATTCTGGCAAAATGACAGAACAGAACCTATTCTTAACAACAATGAAAATTAAACGGCATAGCAAAACAAAAATAGTTTTGTTAATTTGATTTGAGAGATTTTAAAGTTATAAACTTTACTCCCACTTATCTATTCTGTCTAGCTTAGTTAACATTTACGGTGACAAGTCTCGTTTCTTAATAGTCACATACATAATATAAGTACATACATAATATAAGTACATAATCGTTATACATACAAAATATATTTCAACCTCTATTTGAGTCCTCTTTAGTGTTTATTGATTGATGTGACGTAGTAATCAAATTTTACATAGAATCTTCTGTCATTGTAGTCTTTTATCCATTCTAGTCTAAAATTAGTCAAGTGTTTAAAATAATTAAAGCTGTCATGTTAAAATAATTGAAGTCTTTATTCATGGCGGATTTAATTATTTTAAACACTTGACTGGTTTTGGACTGGAATAGATAAAACATTGGATTTAAGCTGAACTTTTGTTCCGACCTAATATTTATACTATTCTATGTAATGATTAATAAATATACATACAATAATTCACGCACTATTAACTGCGTTGGCTCATACAGACTTTTTTTTTCTATTACTTATCGATAAAAATTGTGAATCTATACAGACCTATAATTTCGGGCATTATTTTAAAGCTTTAAAGTATTTCGCTGATAAATCGCCCTAATTAACATAATAAAAACGATTGCAATTATCTGATACACTCGCACTACAATAATTTAAACTTAACTTTTACTTTGAATGAAAAGAATTTAAAAAATAATGATAACAACGCGATTAGAATTTATGACAAGTGATTTAATGAAACTGAACACAGTTTGTATATTGTATGTGTTTGTGTTTGTATATTGTATTACGTATTTTATTTAATCGCATTATTTTATTAAAAAATTGTATTTCTTAAGCTTACGGATTTTATTCGTGTTTTAAAGTTCTTGCGGATTTCAACATCATGAGTTTTGGAGAGTTTTTACGTAAAATCACATTGCCCGTCGTCATAGTTTCCAGATTCAAGGCAGCCAGGCAGAATCTTCTTTCTCCGCGCAGCAGGATGGATTTTCTGCGCGTAAAATTCTAAAGTAATTTCAGACGCTTTTCGCTTCAGCCCCGTTCTCGCGCTCCGGTCCGCCGCCGATTGTTCCATCGATCGCTGTGGATTTGAAATTTTCAGGTGACGACGGCTGGCTAAATTGAGCGAGCGCGCGATGGCGCGTCTCGAAATCAGGATTCCTCAAGCGCGAAATGGACGCTAATTGAAATGTCTAGGCGTTTAAGGCGCAGACTATCCTTTCGCGACGGTTTGCAGGGGTGATGCTGGAAGTGTATAACGTCGTGAAAGGTGTAAAGTGAAGACATTACATTGCCGGGCAATTTGCGCTATAATAACTTTATTAAATGGGCCAAGGACGAAATTTCAAAATTGTAATGTAATTTCCACTGCGGATTCGACGGCCGCTAAATCACGTTTAGCTTCTTCATTAAGCGTTTAAAGAAAATGTTGGAAGAACGACGCAATCCAAAACGAGTAGATCCAATAGAAAGATATAAAAAATAAAACGTACCTCGCTTGGAAATAGATTTACAAAATATTTATTTATATTTGGCAGATTGAAATTTTTGTGTCGCGCGCGAGTTCGCAATACGCTGCAACGTATTTGCTTTGTAAATAATTTGCAAGTGATTTTCGTGAATTGCTCTAAATTGTCGAGCAGTAATTAGAAGTTTATGCTATTTACTCCGGCTGCATAGCTATTAACGAATATTGGATCAGATTCGCCGTATTGATTTTCGACTGTAGTTTGGTCCGATGTAATCGTTTTCACGCTTTAATCGCGACGGAATCGATTATCGCGTCGTACAACACGTGCAAAATACGGCAACAACGTATGGGGTGTGATAGTTACTTTCTATGCAAGCGCACCACGTGCTGCACCAGCCGAATACCTTAATATTGGTTGCCATCTGGAAAATTACCTGCCACATTTTGCAAATTGAATTGGAAAGAAATAAGGTATGCGTATTCATTGGCGATCCACATAGATGGACTAATTAAAAATTTTATATCCTAACAGTAATGAAGCGAAGAATTATTTAGGTTAAATTAATATGCTGAACATATTGAGAAGACATTATCTTTATTATTATTACAATATTATTATTATTATTATTATATGGGATATATTAATTTTCTCCGCGAATGATAATAATAATATTATAACTTTTAAATAAATGCTCAATATGTATTCTTTTTTTATACAAAACGATTCAAGCCGTTCCAGCTCGATATTTCGGTAAAAGGTCGCACGAATAGTGATAAACGTTATCGAGGGAAGAAAGAAATAGGAAAACGACGCGAATAATTGAAAGCGGTACAAGTAATTTGATTTCAATTAGTGAGGACGGCGCGAATGTCGCGATCTTTTCTATCGAGAGTTTAATTGCTTCCCGAATACGTTGGCTAAATATTAATTAAAATACTTTTTAACCGGCTCAGGAACGACCGAGCAGCACCCCTGTTAATCTCCTTACCGGACGAGTGAGCGCGCCTCTATTTTTTTATACACGAAACTTTGCGACGATGAGGCGGTGGACGAGCATATGGAACGGTAATTAATTAAGTGTACGGTACCCTTGTGTACGAAAATGCTGCGTCGGTCTCAAAGCAGCCTGACGTTATTGCCCCGCAGAACGAATCCGTGGAAGGAAAGCGACTATGATGAACGAGGTGCCGCGGCGAGGAGCGTTTTCCTGCAGACAGTTTGTTTGTTGTTACTTTCATAACATCGTCGTGTTGTTGAGAATATTACGTTTGTACGTCTCATTTAATGTGAAATATACGAGAGTTAATTAAGGTTGCCAAGAATTCGCTGAATGTGTGACCGATGAAAAATTATGATTGACGTAACGGCGGACTTTATGAAATCATGAGAGCGCGGTCTGTTTTTTCATATTTATTGTATCTCTTCTTGTTCGTATCATGTCCATTTTTTTCCTGCATGTATTTTCGATTACGTAAACTTTTAACGGCTTTTACGATTTTGTAAATGTGCCAGTGTGATAACCTGACAACACAGCATAATACATATAACGCATAATGATATATTCGCTATTTGTTTACGATTATTATTTCGAAGATGTACAAAATAGTTTTAAAAATGAAGTTTACTTGAGTACGTATGAGATATTAATTAATTAATTTAATATTGTTTACTTGAATACGTATTAAAGAAAAGATGATTTGAAAAAATTCACAAATAGTATTTACTGATCTATTTTACATGTATAATATAAGGGAGAAGTAATTATTTTCTCTACGATTTTTCAATAAGAAGACCATGCTCAGCAGATTTACTCATCAGGTTATTTAACTTTATTACTAGATAACGCGCAATTAAGTTTAGCTATGATTTACATAATGTGATATTATTATTATTGCAATATTATTATGTAATTAAATTATACCTCTAATATATCATTCACGTTAAACTATAGTATCATAATTATATATTATCGACACTTATTATTGATGCCACATTTAACATAAGCTATTTTATACATTACAAAAATATGTTGCATAATGTTTGCTCGGCTTTAGTTAAAAATATCACACAGGTTGTACAAGAGATGCATCCAAATAATTCGTTTTAAATTTACATGATATTATGAAAATGATTTACATAATATTATGAAAATTAATTTATTAAAATTTACATAATAATATCGATTTCTTAATACTTGTATCACGTTCTTTATATATTACTACAATGCTGCAGATCTGTTTCATGCATATAATGTAGAATCAGATTAATTTCCAAGTCTGAACGGGAGCATTACTATCACAGCATAATTAACTGTACAGCGTTATGATAACTTCATTTCATATTTGTATTGTTCATCTGCCAGATTCGAGGTCAGAGGTAACAAGACATGATTTGCTAGTGTCGTTCCATAAGCTATTACGGCGTTTTGCTTAATAATCGTCCCAGAATCACGTTGGACAAACGATCTAACTTTGAAACTCCTTTGAGAAGTCTGTCATAATCTCATGCGGGCGTCCTCGAGAAGCTTGACGGTTTATCTCGCTCGAGCTAATTACGGATTCTTTAGAGTGATATGCGAATATATAGTCGGATTAGGTACTTCAATTTCATCCTTTGCTTGCATGAACAGAGTGCACTAAGAACTGCGAATATGAATTTGTACCCGAATATAATTTAAGACATTTTATTAAAAATACATTATTGCACTGTAAAGAATAAAATGTTACTTTTAACTTAAAGACGTATATGGACTTTTTGAGATATGCAAAAATGTTAAAATTAACACGAAAATGGTAAATATATTTAAAATGTAAAAATATATTTAATACATCTCTTAGAAATTTTTATTGTTAATATAATCTTGGAGTAGGGGGATCGAAGTAATCAAAAACTAAATCGTCGTCTGGTGATTTTTTCGCATTTAACACTAGAAGTAGCAAGCAAAATTATTTTATTGACCGTTTCTATTTTTTAAATTAATATAATAGTTTCCTATCACTTTTATTTTTATAGTATATTTTTTCACAGTATATTTATTCACTTAGTTTTGTTAATGACTGAGAAGCATTGGTATTTTTAGTAATAATTCGCCGCTGTAATTCGAATAGTATTTAATGCCTCTAATGATGTAGGAAACATCGTTTTTCCGGAAATAGCGTCCAATAGCTGCACCGTGAAGGTAATGCGCGCAACTTCTAATACACCCCGTTTACTTTGTCATACTTACGAGCCAGCCGTCGAGAAGTAGCGTTGCTGAGTAGCCGCGATAAATATTCATGTCGGCAGGTCATGCCTCACCAGACACGTTCATCTTTCTCTTCCTGCGTATACCTTCATAGCGAGTTTACTTACACCGTCGCGATATGACAGAAGGAGAAAGAGAAAGGAAGAGAGAAAGAGAGAGAGAGATAAAGACGAAGCATGCAGAGAAACGAACAATTCTGCTGGCGGTTATAGCGCGTCCGGTAGACGATACTGATGATGCTGACGCTTCTTGAAGCCATCCGGAGCAAACACATCTCCCATTTCGCGTACGTACACGCATACATATCCGCATGCGTGCGCCAACGACATCGTTTACGGAGAGTACCGGTATGTACACACTGCGGCTCACAGCATCCTCCTGTGCGCGGGAAAGCGCATAAACGATGCATCCGTCCGGTGGAAACAAACGGGCACTGTATATTCAGGCTCTGAGTAGAAAATAAGTCATCTTATATTACTTGACATTCTCAGAACAGGGAACTGCTGCCGAAGTATTATCGATCGACAGCTCACGCTTTGATGGGGTTCAGTTGGGGAGAAAAGGTCATGTAGCGAAATAAGTTGACGCTGACAATGACTAAGTTTTTGATAAGGAAAGTGGAAACGTTGGCGAGCAACGGCGGAATCTCGCGGTTTAGAAATATCATTCGCGTTTCCCCATGCAAAAAGTTCGCGTGATCTTTTTGGAAGAGTCATCAGTTCTTCAAAGTATTATTCGATGTCTGTAAAGGTAAAAATGTACATTACAATCATTTTTCAAATTTTCTAAAAGAGAGTAAAGTTTTTTTTTCTTTTTCGCTCTTTTTCTCTTGTGAGAATAATGCTGTATTTTTATTTGCTGGTTTATTAATAAGTTTTTAATGAGAAGAAATAATATTTGAAGAATGTATGATATTGGATTGATAGCATTGTTAATACCAGAATTTCTGCCGATCGCGCATATATTCGACAGTATATTTCATAATTTATGAAACAGTCCCTTTAGCGTTAATTGGCGGTCCAATTCCCAACCAGCTCCGTGCATAAAATACATTGAAAATTCTGCTTATCTGCCATATGTCGGATAAAATCCATCTCGTATCGATCTCATTTTTTAGTTGAATAAATCAAATCTCAAATGTATTAGTACTTACGTATTTTTTAATTTTTAATTTGTATTGTTTAATATAATATTCTATAATTATAATAATTATTTTCTGTAAAACCTTTTAATTTATCTCTAATCCAGATGGCATCAAGGATTTATTGAAATTCGTCTTGACGTTGAGGAATACAGAAAATAGCACATTTTAATTTTTTTGATATTTACGAATAATTTTACGTAAATAATTGACAAATGGAACGAGAAGACTTCGCAGTCGAATGTTACGAACATAGAAAATTTTATTGTTGACAACACACACTTCATCATTTATCAGTATTTTATAAAATTATATAATTGAATAAAAGATATACATTTATTTGTCAATTTTTAAACACAAATATACAGATGACAGATATGTATTGAATATATATTTCCATAAAATTAGAGTTTACTTAATAAAGTTAAAAAAAATTAGTCGAATTTAATCAATGATTTCTGTTTTAGCATTCTTTATATCTATGAAACATTCATATATATTTCATTAACCCAGTCAGCAAACAGTTTGTCGGTTACGTTAACTGGCGGTTCAATAACAATCGATTCCTCAGTCGGGACTATTTTGGGATGGGTGGGAACAGGATTTTAGCGAGATGCAGTGATACACGGTGAGTGAAAAGGCATATTTGATGCGCATTTACAAAGGCTATCGTCCGCGAACAGCGCATACAATAGTTTGTGTGCGGCAAGCCGACAGCCTGCGCGCATGTCATACCCTACATACATGAACGCATTGCACACGCACACACGCATACACTCCCCGATGATGGCCGACATTGTCAGCTTTTACCTCACTTCAGAAGCCGAATTGAATTTTGGATTTTCCGGACAGAGCGTTCGCATTTTAAATACTATTTATTCTGCACTACGGAACACCGTAATATGATCAGAACCTATTACAGCGTGGATATTTATTTATTTACAAGTTGTCTGGTTGAAAGGCAGTTCGGTAGCTTCTATTAAACATAGTAGATCGTGTTCACGAGGATCGAATCAGGTAAATATCGATATTCTGTGTGTGATGCGTTTCAAGATAGATAGATGGAGACTAAAGGAGAGGAGAGGAAAGAGAGAGGAGAGAGAGAGAGAGAGAGAGGGAAAGGGGCGAGTGAGTAGAGAGAAAAAGAAAGTTAGAGAGTTTCTTTTGTGTGAATCCGTGTAAGCATACAGAGAATGCATTCCGATATTCCGTCCTGTTGAACCTAGGTAATTACGTTGTTTCTGGCGTCACGAGTTTGTCACGAGTTAACGACCTTGTTTTTCAATTTGCATCGGGAGACGTGTCATCGAATCTTCTGTCGTTGATTCAATAACAGGATACATAGGGTGAATGTCCTTCCTTGTGATATACGACCCCTTCGAAACCATTTGTTCTCGGGAAATGAGGTCTCATAATGGAATATAATGCCTCCCTTGATTATGATTGTCATGATGAAAAACCAAATCGCAGTGTTATTTATGGAATTACTAGAAGTCACTATTGAAGTATCTGAAACTATCAGCGATCCATAAAGATTATATATTATGAATATTATTATCCCATATTAATTTTGCATAGAAATTACCATATGAAAAGATTTTGCTGAAATATATTAGGTGTTGGAATTAATTCGTAGCGTTTTACAAGTGATGGGAAGTACTTTCATTAATGTATTTTTTAATGCTCATGTGAAATAAATAACATTCTTTCATTAAAAAACGCTACGAATTAATTCCAACACCTAATATAAAAATTTAACTAGATACAAATCTGAAAATAATTTTATTATTTTCAAAATAATTATGTAGGAATAATGAACAATGTTGTAAAAATTTTTATATTCTAGAAAGTCAGTTGAGCATACTAAATACTTTTGATAGTTTAAATCGTTCTCAGATTTTTATATCTACAGAAACAACGATTTCGTCGAAATATTAACAAATTTGTGTAGATACAGATCTGAAAATAGTTTTGTTAAACTATCAAAGTAATTATGTAGGAAATTGAAACAAGCAATAATATAAAAAATTTTGACAGTTTTAGCAACTTGGATCTTCTACATCATTATTTTGATATATATATATATATCGTTCTTTCCATATAAGTAACAGAATAATGTTAATAAACAAGATATTGATGAGTCAAAATAGACATTATTATGTCATCTTTTAATATTATGTTATCCTTTTAATGTATATCTTAAATATAATTGGCCGATAAATATAATAGTCGATTATTAGATATCACTATAATACTTTACGGATCGCAAAGAGCATGAGATCCCGAATCCAGTTTCAGGTATCAAATTTGATGGATGTCTTTCGACTGTGGCTATGATAATACGATTCCATTAGCCTAATGCATCAAGTGTATCGTAGCTCCCGCAAATGTGCCTTTGGCCAAATTCATTTGCCATTTGACGAGCCATGCTGTGCGTCCTGTGCAACGCTGCGCGTGCGATGTACCGTAGGAGCTCGTCGAACAAGGGTCCCTCGATCGTTGATCCGAGTTAGATCGTTGCTGCGGAACATCAATGGGGCGTTAATTCATCGAATGCGCCCGCCGTGCATGCCCGTGACGTCGTTAACGTCGGCGTACCGTGACGATTTCACAAGGAAGAACAACGCGCCGTTACTGCTGCGGGAATTCATCCGTTAATCATCGTCAGGACTCAAAACTCGATTCTCTTGGGTGGGATCTGCCGGAGACATTTCTCTATTCTGGCGCTTAATCCTATCCGAAGACGTTGTTGTAAAACGTACAACGTGCCTCTGCTGTTCGTTAAGCACAAATGAAAAGACGACATTTGCAGCACGTTAAATTTATTACTATCTTCGATGTCTCTCTTCGAAAAACATAAAATATTATAATTGAGAAACATATGTGTTTTATTATGATTTTTTAATAAAAAATATAATTGGAAATGTAACAGTCTCATTATACGATTATATTTACTTACGATTATACTTAAATTTTTTGTAATCGTTATTCGTAATTCTTTATCGGAATCAATGCGGAAGTTATATGAAAATGTATGTCTCCTTATGTATATATTATATAATATCAAACTTACGCAGAAATTCTCTTTATATAATTGTAGTAACATTTATCGTTCGTTATATAAGCGGTAACATCGTTGTATTAACGTGACAGACATCATAGAGAGCAATTGGTTGAAATTGTCCGTTATTTTTTTTACTTTATCATGACAGCCACGTGTCGTTATAGTTGACAGTTTCATGATATTCGTGCGAATTGAATCGACGAGTTACCATTCATGACATTTTAAAAGCTCGGCCGAGGATACGGCACGTTGAAGGTCTGTAAAATCGGACGCACGTCGGCACGCATCCGCAAGCGCGCCGATAATCCGGAAGGGCGAAAACGTGACATTCCAAACTCCCGCATATATGCAGATATCCCAATTCCAAGTCCGGTAACGCATACATCGATACGCACTTTGTTTTCGTTCACGGTGCACGATTACGTAGGTATCTGTAATCCAATAGGCGACGGTAGGTCTTATCGTCGTAAATCCGAGTTGCGCAGGTTCTATCATCGTTTCAGGCAGTATTGCTATTAAACTCGCAACGAGAAGCAGTTAAATGGGCGACTGATATTCTCGAGGAAAACATAAAACGCGTATGTGCATGCGAGAAAATACCTATTACTTGACGCGTATTCTGTAGGTACAAAATCTATACTTTGTATAATTTCAACTTTTAAATTCGTAATTTTACAATTAAAAATTCTTTAATTCATTATTAATTTTTTTAAAATACTGCAACCATCGACAAAATTGATGGAATTTAAATTCTTTTGATTGAAAATAAAGTAACATGCTAGAACATGTCAATCGATTAATTATTTTCAATTGAAATTAATTAAATTAAAAAAAATAATATATATTTAAAATGTTTGATATTTAAATAATATATATTTAAATGTCTGATGTTAAAATATAAAAATCAAAGAGGTTATAGAAAAAATGTCAGGGAGGGAATATTGTTATATTTTAAAGTCTTTTATGACAATTGGATTTTTATATTTGCATATTCTGTACTGAATATATCATCTTTTATACTTTTCTTTTTGTATTACACAAAAAACTTCCAATATTCAATTCTTACCTTATAAAAATAATAAATTAAGATAAATTAGACAAAATATCAGCTAACGTATCGAACATTTAATAAATCATATTTTATATTTTTTTAAAATATTTTAAATTGTCTTTGACTGAGATTTCACTAAAATCAGTGTGAAAAGTATTAGATACTGAATCATATCAATTTGATATTCCTTGTATGCTACTCACAAAAGCTAGTTACGACTGTGGGCTTGTCGTCAAACGATGCCAATGAAACGTTCGGAAAATTCGACGAAATCATAAAAATCAGTTTGTCGATCGTAAAAGTCGAAATCCAAATAGTATTTTGCTAAACTGCGTGATAGAAGAAAGAGAGAGAGAGAGAGAGAGAGAGAGAGAGGAGAGAGAGAGAGAGAAAGGAAGAGAAAGAAAGGAAAAAGACTAGGACACCACCAATGATGCCGAAAAGTCCAATGGATCTTCAAAAGATTTTAGAAAAATCTATAAGAAAAAAAGAGCAGAGGAAAATCGGCCACTTATGAGTGACGAAGCATATGAAAAGCATTTCGCCCCCGTCATTTATAGCCACTCAAAAATTTCCGAATTTCCAGTGAATTATTCTCCTGCTGTTGTATGATGCGCTCGTTTCATGTGACGCGATCTGTAAAGCGTAAATGTTTGTTAATAGCTCTCACTTGCCACTTGCAGAGAAACGTATATGGTGAATACCAGTATGAATAATTCGATAATACACGCGCTTAATGTCGGAATAATACGGCGAATATCGGAAAGTAATCGATCATTCGTCACCACTACGCTAAATTTTTCAGGCATAAATGATACTTTGGGCTGCGGAATGTATCAGTTTATTTTTTATTCAGTTTATCAAGTTATGTCATGCAAATTACAGTCATCTTTATAGCACGTAAGTGTAGATATTTTTCTTTCCTGAGATATATAAATTTATAGATTGCAAAGTATATTGAAATGTTCAGTTTGATATAGCTATAACGCAAAAAACATTTTTAACAGAATATTTGCACTGTCTACAAAACTATATAAAACTACTATGCCTTTATAAAAGTAGAAAGTACCAATAAACTCTCGATGTGGTAGATACTTCGTGTTTTTTTTACGCGATTTCTTCGATTACGGTTGAATCGGTTTTTCTACCGCAGAATCATAAAACTATCTTTACGAGTTTTTTCGACTCTATATATAGAAAGTTACACAAAAATATTCCTTAAATTAGTGTTTCTAACGAAAGAGATTTCTCATCATTTTATACGTACAAAGCATTTTCTGTTATTTTTTATTAAATAGCAAACTATTTAACTTCTTCTATGTCAGGCTTCAAAATGGTTTGCTTCGTATGCAATTAATTCACTTTAATAATAACAATTAGTTAATTTTAATAATAATTTTAATACTGTAGTAACTTTTATGTCTAACCGCTTGTTTTTTCAGTGCTAAAAAAAATTTATATTCTAATTAGAAGACAATATTTTGTGAGTTGCTTTTAAATACATTTAAAATTTCCTGCTTGGAAAACTGATCTGAAATGATATAAAGCACAGAAAGAAAGCATGTGTACTAATATAACTAGGTTAAAAAAATATGTGAGCTATTAGATTACAAAAACACTAAGAGCAGAATAAAGAATGAAAATTGTTGTTACATTTTTTATTTACTTGCATCCATGGCACATTACGTGATAAATATTATTATTTCTCTATTTAAAATTAAGAAAATTATTTAATTATTTAGAAAAATATAGATTATACAAATCTTTCAATTCTCGACTTATTATTGGAAGATAAAAGTTCTATCATGCATAAAAATTTTACATTATTATAAATTAACTTGAAGCTTTATAAGATTATAAAATTGAAACCAAATTTTCATTCTCAAATGTTGTTTTATTAAAGAAACATGTCAATATTTATTCGATCATATGCTGCTGAGCGATTGACTCGTCTTTGTAAGTGTTTTTTTAAGCATAGTTGACAGCAAACTTCGGAGCGTTTACTAGCAACGAATATGACTTCGTCATCTCAAAGAGGAAGTTTCATATCCGATGTGGTCGTGGTTCGATTCGACGTATTTCGCGAGATATAGTCTTTGCAAAGAGGGAAATTCAATGTTCACAAAGAAGGTCAGCTTGTCGTTTATAGTGTAACTTCGATACAATCGGTCGGCCGCCAGACTTGATATTTATCTATAGTTATTACAAATAGAAGCAAACAGTTGATAATCGTAACTCTGTGCAATATTTTAGAATTATAATTATAAAATGTAACACGGGCGCGACTACGTGATGCGGAGATTATACAAGTTTAGTTTTATAATAATTTATAAATATACAGCGCACGATTCTTTGTAAATAATTATCATTATTATCAATGAATATTTTGTGCAAATAAGTGACTTTTCCTTTATTCCATAAAAACTTAATTTTTATCCTTTAATTCTTCAAGTCATTTAACATTCTATAAAGTAACATTCTACAAAAAGTACACTCATATCTTTCAACTAACATACGTTGAGAAATAGACGGGCTTTTAAAGAGCGATTAACCCCCGAGACACTCTGCACATCACGTCTTCGACAGATCGATAATTACACGTTCACATTAGCGCGATGTCTCGTTGCGTTGAAAGCATTTAGCGATATCCCGAAGAACGCAAAAAAAGCGAAATGTACGGTGGCAGAGAGCCAAGTGGAAGGGGGTAAAGGGAGGTACTTTGCATTTAACTGTTCCGCGAGGTAGCTGAGTTTTGATCAGCGACGGGGATGAAGCTAGAGCGTAACGATGGCTGCTGCGGCGTTCTTTAATCGTCCACAAGCCGCTTAAATCCCCCTGTTACCTTCGCCTACTCCGTCCACCCACTCCGGTTTCGGTACCGACCACCCGACGTCCGTACACTCGTTTCTCCATCAGCCTCCAGCAACAGTCAGTAGCTGCTATTACTGCCGACGTGTACCGCTACTGGTATTACCCCCCTTCCCCGTATCTCCCTCGTAAGCTAACCGAGATTCCCGAGGCCACTCCGTCGATGATTCCGTCGTGATATAAGTGAGACTAGACTACCACTGATGAGGCTTCTCAAGACACAAATCACGCTTCTCCTGAATCGATAGGTGAATTAAATAAATATAAATGTTGTAATGCTAGAAAATGACATACGAGATGGTCTCCAATCCTTATGCGATTATAATTATTAAAGTATATTTATTTATAACAAAATGTAAAAATTTTCACATGTTCTTTTCGCTTTAATTATTAGGTGTTGGAATTAATTCGTAGCGTTTTACAAGTGATGGGAAGTACTTTCATTAATGTATTTTTTAATGCTCATGTGAAATAAATAACATTCTTTCATGTAAAACGCTACGAATTAATTCCAACACCTAATAATTTATCGATTTTTTAAGTAGAAAACATTAAATTTTGTTGGCATATATGTATTTAAAATAGTATTGATAGAATTTTATATATTCATTTTAAATCCTTCAAAAATTTAATCTTCGTTAAGTAAATGAAACTACTTTAATATTAATGTAAGTATTTTTCAATTTTTTCTATCTCTACGAAAAAATTTTTCACTTTGATATAAAGAAAAGTTGGAAATTTTCTTCAAATTTATTCCAAAGTTTCACAATTATTATGCATTTTCTTCAGAAGATTGTTATTAGTTTGAAATGAAAATTGTACTTTTATTATGACTTTGAAAATTTTTCTAAATTAAAAGACTTGAAAAGATTTACTACTTTATTTGTAAAATTTCTCTATAATGAAATAGAATTTCTCTTTAATTTGAAAAAGTATGTAGAAATATGATTCTACTAGAATTCATGATTCTGTGTTTTGAAAAAAATTCTCCTATTATTAGGTACTAATACATTTGAATATCACTTTTTTAAAAAGATAATACAAAATAGATGATATATTTTATATATATTTCTCTTTTTATTTCTCTCGTTTCTCATCTCTCGTAATTATTAAAACACATAATATAAACGATCTGTATAAATAAAGTTCGAATTAACAAACCTCTTATACCGTAAGTTGTACGGGTTAATTAATTAAAATGTTACTTATTTCTGTCTGTCTGTTATATTCTTACTGCAACGATACTCGAAATGTATTTTCAAATTTCTTGCATTTAAATTTATCTGGTTCCATTAATTTACATGGTGGAAATCGCACGGCCATCAGAATTTTCATCGTGGCATCGTTATCGCGATCTTGCTTGTATCTAATCCTAAACACAACGACTGAAGAATCTCTAAATGGCGTATGCTTGAAATGAATCCGCCTTGAAATGGAATAAAACCGAAGACAATTTTTTCTCGGCCTGAGAGACAGAGACTAAGAGTATCAATGAAAAAGAGGGTCACGGGTATTGCTACCGCGATCGCATTTATTTTAATTTCACGATCGTAACCCGGATATCAGGAATTCCGTTTTACCATCACGACCTAAACGAAGCGAGTAAATTACTCACGGTTCATCGAGGAAGCGCCGAGGGTTAAGCCGCTGGACGCGGAACTGCTTTACAAATCCTCCTCGTTACTTACCACAAGTTAGTTCACCCCGCCGTATGCATTATTCATTCCTCGTCTTCTTCTCTCGCGCCGTATATTTTATTTCGATCAAGCCCGATCGCGCTCGATGGCGTGCTTTCTAATCCGATAAAGTGTGCGACACATTTCATCCGCAACTTGTCGCCGAGAACCGGATACGCTTCGTTGGTTCGAAACGAGATAGAGGTTCTATTACTTCCAACTATCATGCATACAATCGCAAGTACTACGGAAAATTTTTCTTTAAAAATCTGATATTTTCTTGTCTTTGAATCAATCTTATTTATTCATGCATTATACACTATCGAATATTTCGTGAATATCAAATTAATTTTTTTTTATTATAACAGAATTGCATAAAATCTCTCGTTAAAATTTTATTTGTAAGACTCTTATCTACTTTTTTAGGTATTCACGAGATAAATACTTAATTGTATTTATTTTAATGACGCTAATTTCAGATTTATTTTATGATAATTATTATCAACAATAAATTCTGAACTTAAATTTGCTTTTAAATTAAAATGAATTGGAAATAAGTTTCCCAAATTATTAATGTTTACTAACGATACACAAAAATAAAAATTTCTGACCTATTAAAATATTTGGATGTACTACTCTTCATTTCTACAATTCTTTCTAGAGAATGAAATGATTTTTCTTTCGAGATAACTCTTATTATAATAGCATATATAAATTATTCCACTTTATCGTACATATCGCATGTGAAGAACTGCAGGTTCTTTATTTTCTGATGTATTTACTCTACTTTTGTCTAAGAAACTAATCTCATAATTTTGTCTGAAAGTAGCTTATATCCGGAGTAAATATTATACAAGTCATTTTCACTTCCAGAAAATGAGCATTTTTATATTTTATATCCTTTGTTTGCTTCGCAAAAATGCGTGAACTGTACTTACCGTAATGCACTTGTATATTGCGAATACTTAATTATGTTTCAGCTACGTTTTATAAATTGAAGATCTCTACGCGATTGCACTTATTTTGAAGCTTAACACTGCTCTATCAATCTTTATTTTTATTGAACAATAGAAATTTCGCTAAAACTGTCAGCGCAGTTTCGAGACTTTCGAGCAAGCCATTCGAAGTTATGTTCTCTTAAAATTCATTGAAGCTTTCCAAAACTTTGCCGAAAGTTTCTGTCTAGGCGTTTCTGTAGTGTGTATCTATTATAATGGGAAACAGAATACGTAACATTTATGTAAATGCAGAGCCGCGCTTGTTCCTGTCCATATTCCTTTTGTAGTAAAGAAGTTCCATTAATTATTGACCGCATGAATTTAGGTACACTGCTTACTTATAACGCTGATTTATAACAAAGTGGAAATAAAATTTTATTTAACGACACACGATGTTAACAAATGAATTGTATGGGAACATAAATTTGAGAAATTTATTTAAAACTTTTTCTTTTTATTTCGATTGTTACATATGAATTCACAATTCCCTAGTTACAATGTTATATTATACAAGCGTATCCTGTTTTTGGCAAAATATAGCATTCTCCGCTTTCTGTGGATAGTAATGAATTAATAGTCGAGTTATTAAGTTATGAATTAGCTTGAACCGCATAGAGCTTCTAATGCGATTCTGACCATGAATTATATAGAATTGTATTAGCCGGATATTTAAACTGCTTTGCATAAATTCATTACCCCATGTAACCTCGTTGGATTTAATTTACGCCCACACTGCAACACAAAGGAAATGTCTCGCAGCGATGTCAAAGTTTACCCAATTTGAAACTAGTGTTGATGATAAAGTAACACGCACACACGTGTGCGTGCGCACAAATATGTAAAATGATGGGGGGGAAGAGAATTGATCACGTATTGTGATTCAAGCGCTCGAGTTCTGCTAGAGCGATTAAATTTCAGTTATTTGAATAGCTATCTTAAAATATTGACATTTAATTAATTAAAACATTAATCTTGTGTGTAAATTATTAGTTATATGATTATTAGTGCAAATATTTAAAGCTCTATTATTATATATAAAGCAATTAAAATAATAATAATTTTACTAATATAAAATTCTTTTCTGCTTTTGATAAATTTTTTCAGAATCATTTATCCACCGTCTTTATACTTTCACGCTTCCATACATATTAAATAAATCTTAAAAAGAAATTATTTTGTAACGAAACTATCACAAATTGTTATCGCAACGTTAAGAAAAATGAAGAAAAGGATAAATTACTCCGCAAAAGTTTTAATGATTTATCGTGATACTATGAGTGAATTCATCAACGCTACGCATTGAGAAGAGAATTTTAGTGAAACTTTCGAAGTAGCTTGATAATACTACCTGGAGCAAAAATGTTCTTGCGAATTATGGGAATCGATATGAGCGAAAATAGTGGTGGATTGACACGAAGTGCATTGAGATGTTCGTTGCTCGGAGCGTCGAAAGTGAACAGGTAGATGAGAATTGTCGAACGTTCTCCAGAGACGAATTATCCGAGAGTGACAGTGAGGTGATGAGGAGACTTTGGGGTACGTAATTACGGTGGATTACCGTTGGTGTTCACCCAGGGGGGGCACCTGGCCCGGGGGGCGTGCCACCCTACAGGGTTATCATCCTCGGGGGGTACGTGCCCGAAAAACGTTCGACGACGCACGATATATCTACATATCCTATACACTACTGGCGGAACTGCATCTCTTCGAACAGGTAAAGATTTCTACAGTATAGAAATGTTCTTCAGCGCATCATTATTATACGATATAAAGTTTAAATTACCGCTAATAATATAAATATTCAATATCGCTACAACTATAAAACGTGGACGTAGAAATATGATTGGTCAGGAAAGTAAAAAAAAGTTTCCTCGCGCGTACATTGCATTTAGTTTGAAATAATTTTATGCAAGAGAAAAAGATATAAAGTACATTATTTTACATATACATACATACTTTGTATTGAATAAGGATTACAGCAACATTTATTTTTCGTGTAAAAATTGCTTCAAAAGAGATGAGATGTGCAGATAAATATCTTTTTACATTAGAGATGCTTTATAGATCTTTTATTAATGATACTAGAACAATTGCAGTCAATCATACGAAGCTCTTCTTTTTATGCAGAGACAACGAATAGAAAAAATTGCTTTAGATTAATAGCACGATAATTACGTGATAAAAAAAGAGAAACTGTGAGTTTATTAAATCTATAATATCTTCTAAATATGTAAAAGTAAATTTAAATGCTTTGATTTTCAAACCGAATAATTCAAATTTTAATTTAATAAATTCTCTATCTCTTTTTAGCTTTTGTATTCAATGTAGCTGCGATTTGAATTAACTCGTTGAGGTCCAAAACTGGTCTTTACAGAGATAAATATCAGAAGCAAATAGAAGATTCTATACGATTCCCTTTTACCTTCTCCATTCTACGTAAAGGATAAAAGACCAGTTCTCATTACCGGACTTTTGTACGCTTAATACGAATAAATCGTCGCTCTTTTCTTCGTTAAACGAACGACACGGCCGTTCGTAAAACGTTGCTCACGAAATCTCGACGTTTTGAGCACTAATTGGCAATTCCTCATTAGAAGGTCCCTGTTGGCGGTGCGCACGCGTCACCGGCACCTTCCGCATAAGTACGCAGACATTGATTAAGGCCCCCGCCGCCACCGTCACCGCGCGATTCCCCATTAAATACGTCACACGGAATTCTGAGCGGCGCGGCAGCCGAAACCTCTTGAATTATGCTCGTCCTGCCGATTCCTGGGTGGTATGTACCCTTCGTCGGGGCGTCTCTCACACTCCTACTCGTGACCGGAGCTTTCCCTATTCACAGGGTCGATACGATCCGATAACTACTCGAGTAGATAAGAATCACGAGTTAGTTCGGAGTTTGCTGACGAATTCTCAGATTTAGCCATTACTCGATCGACGAGACGTCAGAGAGATTTAGATCGTAAATTAAATATTTCAATCAACAATCTAAATCTATTCTTGGAGAGGTGTTTCCGAATGCAATTCGTAGCTTGCAATCGATATAAATTCATCGTTTATTGATAGAGAGAAATAGAATCTTTCATATATTTTATGGATCTATTATGTCGAGCACGAATAGCACGGAGTATCACTAAAAAAAAAACTTATTTACTTTGAGGGAAAATTATATAATTCTAAAATTCTCAATATAACTACATTGACAGATCAGAAATATTAAAGTAATATTATTCTCGGAATCGTCCGTGCTCTTAATCTGCGTTCTGTTGATTTTTGCACTGTAGAGAAAACTAATGAACCTATCATGCCTCTCGCAATCGATATTTAAATCGAGTTCGAATCGGTCATTTTCTACTAATTACGAAACGGATATTTCCATCACGCGACAACAGAAAAACTGCATTGTGTTTTACAAATTGATTTTGCTCGCATTACAATTATCGTCCTCATTTATGAGCATACAAAGCTATCGGCAAATATTACTTATAAGAATTACTTCCAAACGTTATTAATGCAAGTCACGATTTTATCGCTGGAATAATTACAAATTAGTATTAATATGATTTTATGTGTAGTACCAGATATACGTATCAGATGTTGCATATAATAATATGACACACTAATAATGGCTGTAATACATTAATTGCAATATGTTAATCAGTGGGTAATACCTCAGTTTGGATTAATGAATATAATATCTCGAGCATTCGCGCGAAAACAATAATGTGACTTTTCATGAAATGTTTGCGGGCTTCCATTTGAATTTGACCTTTTTACGTAAAAAGCTGAAGATTATAATTTCACAACGTTTTAGTACGTAAGCGGAATTAATAATAAAATTTTATACTATTGAAAATGATACGCGTTTATTTCTGTGTTATTTAATGTGGAGATATTTTATGAATATCGGATTATTGAAACTTTGTTATATTTTTCACGATCCTTCTGTGTTCTATTAATTGTAACAATAAATCGCTGCGCCATCCATCTTTAATAGAACATAGCGCCATATTACATCCATCCCTGTGAATATGAAGAGAATTGGATTAAGATTAACAGTTTAGTTTCACGATTCCAATTAAATTCAGATATTCCATGACAGCTTCTGAAATTGATTTAATCGCCGCATTTACGTGAGTAGGAATATTAAGCGTAAAGTACTTTATTAGAATCGAATTAGACATTTTTGAGTGGCATTTAACGGAAAAATAACGATAGCGATTTTTACAGCGTTAATTTTATTATTAATTTCGCTTTTGTAATCATTTAAATGAAATTTAATATATTAATATCTCAAGAAATACCAAATATTATATTAAATAAAAGGTACAAGAAATATCAGATAATATATTAAATAAAACAGATGTTTTTTATTGAATTTTACTCAGCACATAACTGAGTTAAAAGCAGAAATATTTCATTTGCTAATTAAAAGGTAAGCTATATATTATACCGCTTGTTAAAAAGATTATACTATCACGGAGTAATTAGGATTCCTCGTATTACTTCCTTCAAAAGTGGATGTCACATTCACTGTTTTTTTTAAAGCGAATATCAATCTATCGTGAAATTAAAATAATTGCCGATCGACATTAAATGAATGATGTGTAAAGGTCGAACGGGGACGAGTGAATTAATTAAATTGTCGATAAAGCGAAAAGCGAAATCGTGCTATCGTCGCGTCGATTGCGTGTCGTTAGTGACATCATTGGTTGATTTCATTATCGGACGTATATATCACATTGTAAATCGCGAAGTGACAAAATGCGCAATGCGTGAGCGAATCAGTGCTAGAATCGCTCGTTGAAATCAGTTCAACGGAAGTGACGTTGTCCTTTTTGTCTCGACAATGCAGAAATATAATATATGTACGAAACATTTCACGATTATAATTTTAATTACTTAAATTAGTTTTTTTGTTCTCTAATGTCTGATATAAAGACTTTTTTTTTATTATAGAACGATATGTAACATTTAAATACACACAAATAATTTTTCTTTCATGTTTTATGTAAGTTCTATGTAATTATCTATGTATCTCACACACAAGAAAACTGATTATTTCGCTCATTAATTTTATATATTTTATAATATTACTGACTTAATTACTTACTTGCGCACTTTTAAAAATTAAAAAAATAAATAATTTTCATCTATCTTATATATTAAGAAACATGTTCTTTTTTCAATTGCAGAATTTTTGTTAAATTTTTTCAGGAGAACTAGGTTGCTTTTTTGTTAAATTTTTTATAAAATTTTATGAATTTTTCTTTTTATTTAAGGATGCATTTTTATTTAACTTTGAGAGATTCTGCGGCCGAATTTTTAATAAGAAAAAGAAATTTAAGGGCAAGTTCCTCAGAATACTTTTGAAAATCCAAGCCTTTTAGCACACCTTGTATGTGCTGTGTATACTGGCTACCATACATGTCGATGTCGCCGGTAAGGCGCATTTGCGTAATTGCACGGTGAACCGCGATAAGAACTTCGGAGCAGCGTCGGATAATGCAAAAACGTTTTGTACTTTGCACTTTTTTCCGAGCCATCTCCCTGGTGCATCCCTGAACATTTTAATACTTAGCCCGCCATGGCAGTCCCTGGAAGAGCTCCATTAGCGCGAAAAATCTAATCGACATCGTGGATACGTTCTTGAGAGATCGCAACGACATCGATACAATTTTGCGAAATTGTTAACTGACAAGTGCAACGGAACGAATTTTATCGGCTAAGAAGATATTATTCGATCGAATTTTTCGCTTAATAAAATTACATCGCCGTTTATGAAGTTTTTCACAGTTAGCTTTATTTTTATTGTCAAAATTATATTTTTACAACGTCTAACCTTCTACAGGCGAGTTTTGCAATGTTTACTTTAAAATTAAATTCAAGATGAATTCGAAATAAATTCAGGATCTCTACAAATTAGTTACATTTAAGAATTGGCAGATGGAAATGCACGTAGCATTGAACATTGTAGTATACTACTTTTAACCGTTTATATATCGATGAATTTTTCACTTATAAGATATTTTTGAGTAAAATAAGCAAAAAAAAAATTTTTAATGATAAGACGATGTCGTAGACATACTCTAGAGGGTTAACTGAATAAATATTAAAGTAGCAAAATTTAGGATAATAATTGTAACAAAAAACCATGTAATAAATTTTAATTTGCATTTCTCATTTATGATTTTTCTTTTTTCTGAACAATATACTTATAGAAATAAAATGAATTATTACCGCAACAGCCAATTTTAAACATACATATGTATGTATATAGAAATATTTAGATTGATGTGAGTTAGCTAATTTATATTTCCGCCGATATACTAATTTTTTCTTATATCCACATTGAATAACGCGACTATGCTACACAATACGGTTGGAATACATGAAAAATATTATCCGGCATCGTAATATTTATTGTTGATTGTCACGGATAGATGTTTATTTCGAGCTAGCAATTCGTAATCTGTGGATTTCGAGGACCGAAGTGTAAAGCAACTCCATGCACGCCCGTCGAGTTTTAAACGAAATTAGCTTCCGCACAAGCTGCCACCAAGAGCGCCAATTAAACGTTACCAATTCGAGCACTCGACGGACGTACGATCCGTCTGTCGCTGGGTAGGAGCCAGTTTGATCGATGTGCCCAATTTTCCGGAGCGAGTTCTCCAGCGCAAGCGGTACCGTCGTCGATATATTTACTTCTTTTTTTTTCCCGAGAGAAAGCTAGTGCCACATCTATCCCTTTTTTTTTCATTACGCGTGTCTCGGCGATGCACACCGGGTGTCACCGGCGTCAATTCGCGCGGAAACTGCAGCTGAAAAATATCTCGCTCTGACCCGTCGATCATCGACCCAGATGGGAATCGAGTCCTGGGCCAGAGATTGTCGTTCTCGAGATTGCAGCCTTCAATTCGTGCGTGTCAAAAATTGAAGAGGGTTGGGAACGGGGAGAGAGAAGGTGAGAGGAATTGGGGAATTTGAAAAGAGAGTGCGACCGTTGTTGACAGGCAGACTGTTTTAGATTAAGACAACGCCGCGACAAACGGAAACGAGAGATATTTCATGGACTTTGTAGTGTCGTTGCTATTGCATGTTATTTCTCTAGAGAACGTTTTTCTTTTATATAGTTTTTTATTTTCCAATATTTTCTGACACCGAATTAAACGAACGTCAGTGTGGCATTTTTTATATATATTTTACTCTTCTCTTTTACTTTTACTATTAATATAACACATAATCTCTATGACGAAATTGAAAATTCTTTGTTTCATAAAATTATATATTATTTTAATTTACATTATTTAAAGTATAAAATGTATACTTGTAATAGAGAATAATATTTATACGAATCTGAATAAAATAATATGCATATGCCAGCATGCAATATTAAAACAAACTATTAACATCATCAATTAAACCTTAATTATATAATAATTTTATAATAATAATAACTTTATTATGAACATAAATTGATTGCTCCCAATTAGTAATTAATTGCGCTTATTGAAATTGCTTTTAGAAATTACAAATTATCAATTACAAAAATACTTATTATTTATTAGTTCAATATATCTTGTAATTTTAGATCAATTAATATTTTATAAATATCATTTTAACATTCTGCGAAGAGAAATTCTGTGATTCTTCTAATATTTGGGTTAGTGAAACTCTGATTTTATATTGATGAGAAATATGGATACTCTTTCATCTGATTTTATATTGATGAAAAATATGGAATAAAGTAAGACCAGATTTGCACGTAACTGCGAACCATACATAGCTGCTTTAAAAGGAACAAAACAAATCCTATTGTTCTTGCCGTGACGCCAGCGAATATTTCTTAATTCACTCGCATCGGCGCCGATTTATTTTCATTGGCGCATGCATTGCATGTCGGCGTCGACGTACTCGTATACCACCGTTGTACAGGAAGACTCGTATATAAATCATTTCTATCCACGCGCAGACTGCAATTCACGTCATCGCGATGACGAAACACCACGAATTCTCTCTCTGCCGCACGAATACTCCCTATTTCCATAAAAAGGCCCGCATTCTCTAAAAAATATCGAAAAAGTTCTGTATTTTTTACATTTAATTTGCTTTTCCAGAAATCCGCTCAAATTATTACCAAATTAGCATATTTTATGAACAATTTTTGGAAGGAATGATGATGTGTTAATGAAATTCTTCATTATTATAATCAAGCATATATTAATTTGTATCAATAAAAAGATTGTCATTTTAAGTCTTTCTTATTATAAAATAGAAATAAAAAGTTAGTTTTTAATCCCTTTCGGAAATAGTAAGGAATGAATAAATAAATGATATAAAATCTGTCAGCTGACAAAAAGTTTTGATTATTTTTACAAGTATTTATACTTATTTAATTGCTTTTTAGAGAGGGAGAATTATTAAAAAAATAAATACATATATTATATAAATAAATAAACATTAGATATATTTTACTTAAAGCATAAAATATTATATCCTCTAGTACATATTTTTAATTAATAGTGCCTTTTTCGTAGAGTTCTTTAATCTTGTTCTTAAGGATCTAAGGAGGCATCCTCCTGCTTGTTGCAGGATCTGCAGTCGGAAATTGAAACGCACCGAGACGGTTACGCATCTTTGAACGGCACCGGACGAAAATTATTGAGCTCACTAGCAAGTCAAGATGACGCTGTTATGCTGCAACGTCGATTGGATGAAATGAACCAGAGATGGCATCATTTGAAGGCAAAGAGCATGGCAATAAGGTAAGTGCTAAAATAATCCGATAATTAATATCATTATCGATATCATTATTAATTGTGCTCTCTGAAATTTATGAAAATGAAGACTATTTTAAAAAATAAACTTTTCACGATATATAATTATTATATAATTATATTATATAGTTATAATATTCAATTAATTATTTGATTGATATTTTTAAAAGAAAAAAATAATGAATTACGTAAAATATTTTTAATTTTATATAAAAAAAATTTATATTCTATTAAGACATATGAAAATGTCTCATTTTATGATATAATAATGAATTGTATTTATATATTCATAAAAGATTTCTTTTATTACTTTCGATTACTTAAAAATTAAAAAATAAGTAAAAATTGTTTACGTAGTATATTTTAATATAAAAATATTGTTTGTAATTTAACTTTAATAAAACAGATTGATTTATTTTGAAAATAATACGAATTTACATATACGAATTTTATCGAAATTTAAATAAAATTACATATATATCATTATTATATATATTGTAGTTCTGTGCTTGCGTGTAATAACATTAGTTTCTACATGAAAGATATTTATTATGAAATATATTTTTATTTTTTTTTTCTTTTAGAAATTATCAGTATAAAATTAAAAATTGTACATAAAGATTAAGTATTTTGTAATATTGTGAACATGAATATATAAGGCGCACAGATTTTCATAACAGAGATATTTTTCCTCATAATATCACAAAAGACAGTTTTCGCGTGTAAAATGGCGTCGTAAATCAACACGTTGAAAAAGGCCAACTGGGAAAAGCGAACTGACCTTTTTGACAAAAGAATAACTTTGAAACGCACAACGCATTCAGCACAAAAGCTTGAAAATTCGTAATACGTCTACGATCTTTTGTGCTTCCATCTTTGAAAAAAGAAATAGAAATATATATATATATATATATATATATATATATATATGCATTGCATAAACTTGCAAAATAGAGAACCGTGCCGTAATACTACAAAGTTTTGGCTTTTGACATGCGAACAATTTCGGACATTCTTCTGCAGGGTGGGTTAGCGTGGGCTGAATAGTGCATTAACTATGAGCTTTCGCATTCTCGGCGTACCATTCTGCTTTGATGGCGTTGCAGTTATGCGTCATAATAATGTATGATATGTGCAGAAAATAAAAATAATCGCTCGTTAAAAAGAGAGAGATTTGTAACGGAGGTGAGAATTTTTTTACGGTAGCAAATTAACTTCTTCGCTTGGTTAACGAGATTGTACATCTATGAAAAGAATCAACATATATATAGGAGTAATTTATATTATAGTGATTTTCACTCTTGTGCGTACTGTTGGAAATAATTTATATTCGAAGGCAAAATACGCGCAATTTGAGAGCTATTTTCATGTTTCGTGAATAAAATGAAATAAATTATTAAATAAAAAATAAGTATAAATAGAAACTTAACTCATCACTAAGTACGTTACTTCTGATATCTCCTCGCTTTCTTGAGAGACTTAATTTTTTAATAATCGAAAATATAGTACAGAATCTAAACCCCGTTTTTGTTCGCAAGTTTGTTCAGTTTGCACTGTTGGTTCATAGGAAATCCTCACAGGATTTTCCGGTGGAAACTTCGAGAATTCGTGATCCAATTTAGCCTCAAACGTAGCGTAAACTTCTCTTCGACTGTTCGACTATGCAACCGTGGACTGTTAGAAAGCGCATCGAACTTCCGCGGTAACCATATCCCAGCACATTGATCTGATAGCAAAACTATGTAGCTTAATATAATATGTTATTCTTACTGTTTTATATTACTTGTTTTATATTACTCAGCCAAATGGGACATTGTTGAGTATTAAAAAAAGGAAATTGTCGATAAAAGCGTTATTTTGTCGAATCTACAGAAAAATTACAATCGATGAAATCTTCTTTCTTCCAAAAGAACGAAAAATGTTCGCAAAGAAGCATTTATATCTATATAGATTTTAGACTTTGAAGCATATCGATATAGAACTGACAGACAAATCCTGCATAGATGTGCTCTGATAAAATTATGATTTCACATAAGGAAGGATGATAAAATATACTTTCTATGAAACGCTATTGAAATTTAATTTGAATTATGTTTTTTTTTTAAGAGCTGTAAAGTATATTTATTTATAATTTAAGAGATGATTATATGATTGAAAAATGCGTTTGTACTATATATAAATATTTAAATATTTGAATGTTTAACGCATTTAGTTAAATGATAAATTATTAAGTATTTAATTTATATCCAGAACATATTATTTTTAACGTTATTTCTATGGAGATTTTCATTTTCGTTATTTATTCTACGTTAATTATACATAGTTAATCAAACATTTCAAATATGTCCAATATATTACATGTCACTTTTATTTATTTTAATCATTATTATAAATTTGTCGTGTTATGCGTAATATCCAGACGAATAAATATACCATACACGTATTACACATTTATAGTGCAAAATCGTTCGATCATTAATAATGATCGTGTCATTGATTGGATAGTTTGGTCCTCATTCCGGAAAGTATAAATGGGTCACCTCACGCAAAGCTTGCTCAACATTATTGGCCATGCGACCAATCGATTAACGTTTTTGGAAACTTTCATGGCAAATCCATTTGCGGGGACTTTACCGTAGTCGGTCGTAATCGGATTCCCTGTAGAAACTTTATAGCATGTTAATTCTAGCCGTGAAACATCGACTCCGAGATCCGCCGTAAACTTTACGCAGACAACTATGCAACTGCGTTGTTGAAGGGTATCTGAATATTTCTGGAGAGAAAGTCCATGGTTTGATTATGTACGTCGGTAGGAGGAAAGTTTCATCGATTTGTCAATATAGAGCGCCTCGCAACTCATGAAACAATTTCGGCCAGTTACGCGAAATTTAGCCTATCCAATTTGATTTCTCCATCACAAAATCATTATTAAACTTCATGTCGCCTTAAAAATTATTTTACGACACTTTTAACATGATAAAAATAATCAATAACGTGTATTAGTTTTTTCTAATCCTCAGTTTTCATACAATTTTAATTAAAAAGCTTTAGTCTCCTACATTTTGAGAAAAAAAATATTTAAAAATATATAAAAATCGCAATTACAACTTTTCTATTTTTAAGAGGGATATTGCAACTTTTGATAGAAGAATTCGTTCACCTCTCTAGAATAGATTGCGCGAAAGAAAATATCGCGTGATCTCATAAAATTACAGTAAGAATTATAGAGCAACTTACTGTTTATATTAGATCTTTCAGCCCTTCAACTTTCTTTCATGATATATACACAAGCACAGATATCGAGAATAAATACAGATAAAGACGGGATTTCTTAAAGTAGATATCTTTATTTTGCTTAACATGAGATTTGATCAGAATTAAAATCATTATAGTCCACAAACTAAATATATGTAGCTTCATCGAATTTTACGATGCTTTTCTGAAACAAGAAATATTAATATAATAAGTTTTAATAATAATTTTTACATAAATAAGTTTTAATTTAATTGGTATAAGTTTATAAGTTTAAATTGTTAATTTATTGTATGTTTCAAAATCAAGATACTTTATTTTGCTCAAATTTTAATCATAAAATGTTAATTAACGTATATATCAGCGAGAAAAATATTCAAAATAGTTATCGCTAATTTCTGACGATCTCAGTAAATAATTAAGGAGCATTTTAAGGAGAATTTACTTTAATTTAATCAACGCAAAGTATTCCATTAATGGGAAAAATAAGTCTTGCGACAATATAAAGTCAGCATTGAGGTCAATTCCAATAAAAGACCGTGCAATCAGTCTCCATTAATTAGTCCGAATTGCGGCCAGAAGCTTGATTACCGAAGAGATATTCGTGCAGGATGCGAACTACGAGGGCGTCACGTATAGAAGGATAGAAGTTCGCTCGCCGACCATATTTATCGGTACCTCTCTCTATCAGCCTTCGTTCTCCGTCCGTCAATCTACCAGCTGATCTCTCTCATTTCCGCATGTTCTCTCTCCCTCTCCTTTTCCTTTCTCTCTCTCTCTCTCTCTCTCTCTCTTTCCTCTCTTTCCTTTCTTTCTTCCAAATCGTCCGCAGCAGCACTTTAGAGTAATTCCGCAATCAAGCCACAAATGCCAAAGTCGATAATTCGGCGGGAGATCGTTTTGGCACTAGACTCATTGGCGAATACTGTCAATGTTATTTCTGGGAAAATTTTTCAGATTAACTCAACTCTGGCAAGTGTGCATGACAATAGTTTCTCTTCCAAATGAAGATAAATCGCAGAAAAATTGTCGTCGTAAATGATAATTTTCTCAAACATTAGATGTATAATTCTTTGCATATAGCATATCATAATTGTAATTTTTCTTGTTACAAATTCTTAAATGGATTTGCAAATTTCGCGTTTTATTGAAAACATAACATTAATTTTCTAATTGTGGTATTTTCTAAAGCTGAAAGAAGTGAATAAAAAAATTTGTGAATTAGGAGTGAAAATGGAATACAAAATTTAAGCTATTGACAAATTTCAAGTAAATTATACGTAAATATCAGTTTAGAATTTTAACATTTTTTTTAACGTCTATATATATAATATTAAATGATTTTTTAAAAATTTGATACTTGAATGCTATACTTCACAATCTTCATTAAAAAAAATTAGTACGTTTATTTCGCTACGTTAAATTTATGATCTCGCAGAAGGGCTTTACGCTCAACAGGAATATGCTCTTTGCGAAAATGTCCTGCCAGAAATAAACATCTCAATGACTTATCAAAATGCACGTTAAGTGGACTTCGTGATCGATGTAGTCGTCTCGATCGCCACGCCCGACGTAGATTAACGAGGATAAAAAGCCATCCAACCGATCCTCTTTTCGCCATCGTTACATTCGCACGGATTATATTTTTTGTTTTCCGCAAGATACCGGAACCGACGGTAAAATCAATACTAAGGGGGAGGGAATAATTAGTTACCTCGGCACGCACGCTGCCAACAACGGCGACAGCATCCGGCGGTCGGATACGCGAACTTTTCGGACTTGTCCAACATCCGGCAGTGCTTCCCTGGCGCACACCAGTATCCGGACGACAAATAAAGGTTTACAAACTGCACGAGTGTTTGTAGACGATGCACCGCTGCCTGTCGCACATCGCGCGTCGCCCCGCAGCTCGAGTCGTGTAAACTTGTGTAACAATTGCTAGCGTGGTTCATCCCGAATGACCTATTGTTCGCGGCTAGCAAATAAAAGGGAAGAAAAAAATAGCGATTGCGAGCGCGCTTTATACAGCGAAAGTTTGCACAGATATGAATTTTGTGTTCAACCAAAAGTGCAACTGTATAGTGCACGTGAAATTATATAATCAGCGGTGCTGACGTACCGACAAATCTTCTTTATTGGTATAATAATTACGCTCGGAGAAATCTATCTCTTCCATTATTCGAACAAATTTCTATGCATTTCTACATGAATTTTATATTCTAAATTTAGATATGTACAGTATGTTTACATGTATGCAAGTGTCAAAATTGAATCACGCGCACGCCCGGTTTATTTATAACTGCGCGATGATAAATGGTTACCTAACCAATTAATTTTTTTTTTTCAATGTAGTAACGGAATTGCGAATTTATTTACTGACCAGCTGACGCGGGATTCAACAGTTCAATGAAAAACACGGGCAAAATGAAAAAGAATTCGAGTGGCTGCGAGGCATAAACGTGTCGTCCGCGCTCGATCGGAACAAATTAATATTCCATCGCGCATCGAAGCGTCGATGTATCGACGCACAAAATCCGAAAGGCAGACGACAGCGCACTCGCCGTATTTGCAAATGAAGTTGCGCTACGAAAACTAGATGCACAGACAGCACATTGGCGCGGCGATACGCACACAAAGTCTGGTCACCAAAGCAAGACGAAGTCTAAGACGTGGCCCAAAGCGACGCTTGTTAACGGAGAAACAGGAATCGGGAGGAATAATAATACTGTCTCGGTTGCAATATTACTAGCGCGTTTAAATCGACGCAACGGTGCGTTCACGCGCATATTCGTGCCATACACTAAGGCGAATGAAAGCGAAACGCCGACATAGCTTTTGTGCACAATTGAAGACAAATGAGTTAATTCTAAGCAATATCATAAAACTCGTAATTTGTTCCCAGGATTTGTAAGAACTTATGACTGGAGTTGTAATTCTATCCGTAATGAGCTTACTACATTAATTCTAAAGTATACATAATAAAAGGGTTGGAAAGTAACTAGTTACTTATAATTAAGTTACAGTTGTAATTACTTTTTTTCAGTAACTGTAACTTAACTTAGTTTCTTTTTTCTATCTGTAATTGTAATATATATTGTATCTTAACTTAGTTACATTTCTTCCAATAACTAGTAACTATTAGGTGTTGGAATTAATTCGTAGCGTTTTTAAATGAAAGAATGTTATTTATTTCACATGAGCATTAAAAAATACATTAATGAAAGTACTTCCCATCACTTGTAAAACGCTACGAATTAATTCCAACACCTAATAGTAATTTAACAGCTACTTTTATAGTTACTTTACATTTTAAACTTATTTGTCAATTTAATGTGATTGGTTAAAATCTGAATACTGATTAAGGATACGGTCTACTACAAATGCTTCGAAGTTTTTTGATAGGTTAGTAAATTGTAAACGTAAATTATTTTTTTCTTTGGTAACTGTAATGATATCGATGTTACTCATATTATTCTGTCATGATAACAGAAAAATAACTGAAAAGTAACTGAAAAGTTACTTTTTTAGTAACTATAATTGTAACGAGTTAATTTTTAGTCTCGATAACTTGGAATTGTAACTATAGTTACTTTTGAAAGAAAAAAAACTGTAACTGTAACTAGTTATTTCTACAAAGTAACTTTCCCAATCCTGCATATAATGAACTTCCTTTTCTCTTGACTACTTTGTTTTTATACATGAAAAGAATGATTTTGCTGAAATACTTATAAAAATTTGGCTAGATAAGAGAAAATAATTTTATTAGTCCATCAAAATATTTGTGTAGAAAATTCAAGCAATGCTGCAAAAAATTTTGATATTCTAACAATCAGCTTGAGCGTTCTATATAATTATTTTGATAGTCCAACAAAATATATTTTCAAATCTAGTTAAATTTTTAGATATTTTAGCATCGCTCTTTCCTCTCTTTTCCTCTAAAGTGAACAGTGAACTTTTTCTTTATTATTTATCTTTTATTTAGATTTTTTGTCACAGAATTTTTCCAACTTATTAACATTTCAATTTAATTATTAGTAAAAGAGCAGATTATTTTCTTTCCTTTATTTATCAGATTTATAATAATGTCGCATGTATTTAATACAAAAATATATATTCTTAAAGATAACATATATAAGATCTCGGATACGAAAATAATAGATATTTTTCATTTCAAACGTAGTGACGCACGAGATTCAGGCAGTGCGCTAAAATAACTTCTCATTTGATCAGTGACATTTCCATAAATAAGATTGACAGAACTTTATCTCAGGGGAATAATTTCAAGCTAGATTACGCGACCGAACACGCCGTGTGTCCGATTCGTCCCGTATCTCGCGAGCGCGGTGGACAAGCTGCAACTGCAAAAACAATGCCGCGACACCGACAACGCGAAACACGACGTTTGATCCATCGCTGGGCCGGAACTGACAGCCAGATAATCGCGGGGTCGTGATGAATCGCTTGGTAAGTCTTATCAGTTGGCCTCCGATGCGTGGCATCGGCTTCGCTAGCTCCCCGAACGAAACACGTCGCGGAGACTGTCACGTACAAGTTCGTTCAGCGCTGCTCGTCTGAACCTTTTTCTCTCTCGATTGCGGCAAATCGAAAGTTATTTTTACGTGACGTCCCACATAACGTGCAGTAACAGGCGACAACATGAAGACGGCAACGCTCGATATCGAAACGAACGATCGTAGCAGGAAATTTGTTGGAGTCGGTGGAAGAGAGAAATGATCAAATGCGAAGGAACAGAAAGAGAACGAGTGAGATAGAGGGAGAAAAGGGAGAGAGAATCGGTTTGCCGATATCCCACAAAACTCAAAGCGATGCCTTCGTGATCAGAACGCGAGAACATGGACGAAAAACGAATTCTACGTGAAGATGGAAAGTTCCTGGTTACAATAATGAAGGGATAACGCTTGTGATCGCGATCAATCGAAACGGCAATGGCGCTGAAAAGTTCGCTATAGCATTCTGTACCTTTGCTACTTTTGTTCCGCTGGAGATCGATGACTCGCTCCTACTGGAAATTCCATTATCCTGCTGGAGATCGATTATCACTGTTGAAATTATCAGATACTTTCTTGTAGTATTCTCTTAAAAAACGGTTATCAGATTTGAATCCTGCGATTTCTTTTTGAAATCAGAAAAAAATTAATGCGCGCTATTACCTAGGATAACTGATCCTATTAATGTGTCTTTTAGCCAATTTGCTTATTATTGAATTAATTATTAAATATTGTATAATAGCTTTAATTTTATCTGCTTGCAATCAATATCGGTTTTTCAACTACTTTGTCTTATAATATTTCTTTAATCTTTAAAAAAAAAAATCTTTAAAAAATGTTAATACTTTATAATGCTTTTGACAAAAATAGAAAAACATATACAATCTAGACATATATAGAAATATAGAATTAATTTCATTACTTAGAACAGTATAACTTGGAGCTCTGAGAGAAGAAATGATACGGTTTTAGGTGGATAGAAGACATACTCAAGAACTCGCAATAATTAATTAATTAATTGTTTAAATCGATTAATCTGCGCCTGCCATGCCTGCTGTAACTATTGTTATTCTCCAATTTGTTGATCTCAAAGCAACATGCGTGGAAACGCGCATAGCATTTCCAGCATTCAAAAGCATTTGCAAACCCGACACTCCGTCAAGGACATTAATAATGACGTCAACAAATCTGTCGCGCTGTCTGATATTTCCTTCCGGCATCCGGTCTTTGCCCGACTCCAACTTACTGATCTCGGTCGGTTTGCCAGAATATATTCCCAACACATACATTGCGGTACGAAGCAATAATGTGAGTTAAAGTATGATAATGTGCAGCTTTACGTTAATCTCAAGAAGGTTAATGGCGTTGATACCCGCTGATCCCTCCCAATAAATGAAATTCGAGCTTTATTTGATATCGCTATGCAAACAATCGAGGATCAATTTAACTGGAGAAACTGTTAAATGATCGCTCTCAGAGAATCCATTTATCACTCACGCACAAATATCTAATATTTGTACTCCTTTAAATATCTCTTTCATTTTTGACAAATATTTTGTGACAAGTAAAAATTTGTAAAAAAAAAAGTATTTCATGCGCTTATATCTATAAAAATGGATTTTAAATTCTCTCACAGTGTAAAAATAATTTTTATTTGTCACCGCTCGTTTCTAAGCTGCAATTTATATTCGTTACATTTTATTCTATCGATCCGATAATACACAACCATGCGCATTTATCAGTCGTTATCTCCGTAATATCGTGGAGTATGAAAATATCTTTTTTTTTTTTATTCATTACTGCCTGTTGGAGTTGGGAATGTTTAAGTATTACGAATGTATTCGCGGTATTACGAGGGTCGAGAGGGTTAACGAGAGTCCCTATGTTAAAGCGCTTACATTTGGTTTATGTGGAGCGGTAGAAAGCGCGCGCGGGTTCTGTTGGTACGTAATTCGGGACCTCCCCTTATTGCCGGGCATTACGTCCTTTGCGCCAGATGCGACCCAGCGTTTACTTAGCCATTCTGAATTCCGCGTGTGTGTTCACGGGACGAGCGAATTCGTATGAGTACTGGATTTTATTCGTTTATGAGCGCAATTGATCGAACGTAGGATTTTCCTCGTTAATCTCGATTTAAAGACCCGAGCGGGGGGGCAGGGGAGGGGGTACATTCGAGCAGCATCGAACCTATTTTACGGATGGCGAAAATAGTGTTTTACTCGCGGAAATGTTAGTATACTTGTTATCGCCGAAAAGCTTTTTTGGCCGTTCGATTATTTCGAAAAATCGACGATAACTGAATAGCACATTTGCACACGTATATGCATCATCCATTCGAGATTGTTTCGTTCAAAGTTTCGTTACTTTTGAAATATCCTAATTCCTAACTCGCTCTGTCTCCATTTCTTGCACGTTAATGCCTGTGATGATGGATTATTTTTATTATTACGTTCTTATTACTGATTTATGTTTGGAAATCTTAGGTCTTTAAGGTTATTTCAATTTTTTTTTATATATTCAATTTTTTTACCCATTTATTAACACAACAAACGTTAAAATTTAACAAAAATCTATAAATTATAGTTTTTCATTATATAGTGAAAAAAAAGATTAAAAAATCTATGTTAAAAAATATCTATGAAAATAGTCGTGTGTGAATTTATCTAAAAGTTGTATTCTGTAATACTGTGTAATTAAAATTAATATTATAGAGCAAATTAAACGGCCACAAGGAAAGAAACGATTAAAAAATCTCTTTATATCTCTATAAAAAAAAGTATTTTCATAAATTTTTATTTGTATTTTTGAATTTTTTAAATGTATCTCTGGTGATGTGCCATCATCCCATTTAATCGTCCGTATTTTTCTATTTTCCTCTATTGCAGATCTATTTGTCGCCCGATCGCTAATTTTTTACTTCCTCCTATATATGCGGGCGCTTGATTCAAATGTGTAACGTTCTCATAAATGTACGGCACATAGGTATCCGTTAAATCACATTTTCACCTTTTCCGCTCTCATCCCCGTCAATGTCCGGGTCCCACCAAAGGAAATTGACCGGAAGCGTGCGCGTAACCGCCGGTATCGTCAGCTATCGTCGCGGATACAAATCGCGGATGATTCCACGGGAAAACGGATTCCAATGGACAGCAGGGATCGATGGACGATCCGCCGGATCTTTGTGTGTCCATTGCTTAAGAACGAGATGAAGCCGGTGAAAAAAGGAAGGAGTTTCATGTTCATCGAACGTGAATGAGCGCGTCTTCCGGTGACCTGACGACTTGACCCGTTCAGAAATTTTAATTTCCGGTTGGTTGGAGACTCTCTGAGGAGATCCTTCTCTAAGGATGCATCGGAACGCAGCATCAAACCCGCATATCAATCGTATCGTGGGCAACCAAGGTTGACGACGTTGTGACCATGACTTAGGAAGAAGATGACTTATGTTCGCTTGTACCGGTGAGGAAATGACGAGAAGAAGGATGACAAAAGGAAGAGCTTTCCGTCCAGTCGCACGGCTACTCAAAGCGAAATCCGTGAAATGAGATTCTCGATGGAACAAAGAGGGTCTCCACGTGCCACAGAAAGTGCGCCGACGTTTGAATTATTATGATAAGATTATTTTCTGAAATAAAAATGTGTGTTTGATCTATGCAGAGAATTAATTTACGATTGTATTATTTTTATTCTGTTCTGCCGTTTATGTAGAAAATTATAATTAAAAATTACAATCAATTTTTATACGATTCGAACCAGAAACATAATTAACCCAGGATTAGTTACTTCATTTTTTTATGTAAACAATCACTTAGAGTGTTTTAACTCTTATTAAAATCACTATCATTAATAGTATATTGTATATTATTGATTGTTTTCCAATTATTCGCATTTGAAAAAAAACATTACATGGATATAAATTAATCTTTTTTGAAGGAAGAATAAGTACAGAAACACCAAACATTAAACGGAATAAACACGTTAGATAGCTTAGTATACTTAAAAAAGATTTTAATATTTTTTATTGTCGATTTTGGATAGAATTGTATATTTAAAAGTTTGTAAAGAATAGTTACTAAAAAAAGAAAGGAAATATGTCTAAAAAAGAAGAAAATAGTATCCATTTTACAACAATTCATATTTTCTCATTGCTAGGGTATAAACACATTTCAGATGGAACTATATTTCCATTAAATATAAACGAAGTAATTTTATGAACGTTATGCCAGTTGAAAGGTATACTTTACAGACGTGCGACCTCAACTGCTTGGATCAAATTGTGCATGAGTTCAATAGAGATTTGAGGGATTTGATGTAATAAACAGAACAAAGTTGCAGCAATGTATAGTTAGTTCGCATTCTCGTTTGTATCGACCAAACTTAGTCAATATCGTTCACCTTTGAACTCCTAACTAAATACCATTACACTTTACGAATAACTGTGACTGGTTCTGTGAAGCTAGTTCGCCATGCATTAACGTCAGATGTATTGATCATACATATATGATCAGAAATCGCTATCAATACGTTATCGCGATTCTGATACCGATGAAAAAAAAATAGTTCAAAATCTCTCCAACGTATCCTGGGAATTCGATCTAAATCTAGGCATTGCCCTCTCTTCGGTATTTGCATTCTCATTAGGAAATACCATAAACGGTTCTCTGATTTGCCGTCATCATCGCTGTGCAAACTCGAAGTGGATTAACCATATGTCTCTCTCAGTCACTTTGTAATCGATATCTATTCGATGTGTACAATTAAAAAACGCTCTTTAAAGTGCAATATTAATCCAGACATTTGCACGTTTATAAGGCTTCAGCAAGTTTATTACAAGTGAAAAAACCTCGTACTAATTATATGGAAAATTGGATCCCGATGAAATGAGTTAGTTTATAATGTAGTTTATAATGACGAACAAAAGATAACAGACATAAAGCTCAGTGATGGATAATTTTTGAGCTATAATGTATCAAAGCTTTGTGAGCATATTTGCACTTTTAATATACTCTAATTCAAAAACCATTCATTATTGAGCTTTGTGTCTATAATATCCTTTATTCACCATTATAAGCTACATTATATTATTATGTAATATATATAATGATTATATAATAATTATATGTGAAAATTACCTCATTTTATCAGGACTCAATTTTTCTTATAAATAGTGCAGGATTTTTTTATTCTTATTACAGATTAACACAAAGTCTAGAAAGAATAAATGGATTGCTTTTCGATTAACGTATTTAAAAAAATTTCTTTAGCTCGCATCTACGTGTTGTTGTTCAGTAAAATATTGAAAGTAATTTTTTTCTTATATATGGTAGGAAATAAAATGTAGATATAACATATTATTTGTACTCTTAATTCTACTTTATTTTTAAAATATACACCTTTGTATACATAATCTTTCCTATCGTAACATTTTTATAAGCAACTGAAATTTATAAAGCTATCAATATCGAAACGTATGATATACAACTATATTTTCCTTTTATATTTTACAACGCATCATCCGAAATGGTTACCGCTTAACCGCATATGCCTACACTAAAATCATCGCATATCATTCAGATATAATCTTGCGGCGCGGTTATGCGAATGTGAAAAACATCAGCAAAAATATTTTCGCCCGGCTGCGATATGAAATGCACGGAAGTTGCAACTCGAACACAGATCGCGACAAAATATGCGTTATTATTATTTGCGCAAACGCTCGCAACACTCATTGCGAATCCGTTTTACGAGAGGAAGTTTATATTACTCTCTCGAACGACAACTGGCGTATCAAATTGCGCAATGGATATCCAGCAAGATCTGATTAACTTACATACACTAGTTTTGCGCATGACAATCCGCATTTTATACAGTAAACTTATATTATCGATAAACTATGTTTGCTCGTTGCTGTTTTGTTCAGAAACCTTAAATAATCGCTTGCAGTTAAACATGACTCAATCAATATCGTTTCCTTTCTTTCTGATTGTTAACTCCAATAGGTTATCTCGGTCAAGCCTAGATTAATCCGCTCGAGAAACCTTTGATCTTCGGAATAATCGAAAGGATCGTTCACTAAAATATTGAAAAATATGCGGAACGTTACAAGGGTTACGTTTGCAATCTCATACATAATGGATTTACATGTGAAGTAATACATGGCACCAACGCAAACAACTGTAAAACACATAAACTCACACGTAAACCAGAAGCTTATCGGAATTGCTATCAAACGGAGCTCATAACTTACTGAACACACGTAGTAGCTGATTCTAACGGAACTACAATCCGGTAGGAGTGGATTTGGCGTTCTGCGGTAGATCGAAACTAGTTTGAGATTACCTTTTCCGAATAATACCAATTGGCACATCGCACCTGTCACATTTATTTTTGTTACAAACAAAATTTCTCTTCCATAAACATAAAATAGTGTTCTCACGATTAAAGCATACTTTATTAAAGCATACTCATGAACTGTCAACAAAGATTTTGTACATCACTCTTGAAAAGAAATCTTATCAAAGCTTCTCAATTTCTAATCTTCATAATTTCTGATATTTACAAATAATATCTTTGTCTATTATTCCAAGAATGAAATAGATACTTTAAAGTAGTTTAAAACACCATAAGAAAGTATATTTAGAATTTAACTTTCGCATTATGAATCATATTTCTCTTATCTACTAATGGCGTACAGTCGTGTATTTGTCCATTTCGAATCTTTATTATCTCCATTTTTAGTATCAGGTCGCACTATTCAATTGTCCGTAACGGACGGAGTTGCACCTCGAAAACTGCGACACGGACAGATCCGCTAGCGGCGCGACGCTAATGGCGGCGTTGTTGATGTTGTTTATTGTAGAAGTTTGGACTGGTTTTGTGTAGCGAGTCGACCTCGCTCAGATTGGGATTGTACCGGTAAATTGTTCCCCAGAGTTGAATTATAACGCTCCGCCCGTTTGCGGCAATTCCATTTGCCCGCTTTATTACGTTAACCGGCGACGGCGACGACGACGACGACGATGACGACGACAACGACGACGACGACGACAACGACAAGGACGATGATGGCGACGAGTCAATGCCGTTGACGAGTCTTCGTGGGAAACATCAAGCATGAACCACCGGCACATTAGATCAAAGAACTTCATTGAGTGGAGATTCACGTCTAATTGTAATGTGATTATCGAGTCGATATACTGCAAATATATCAGATATATCGTAGAAGAACGGTGATCTATGAGCGCGATGAACTTTTACAGATCTCAGTCGGAATTAATCTCGTCGGAACTCGTGGTGGTCCAGATGTTTATCGGCACGTAAAGAGAAGATAAGATCGAAACTCGGTACAGCTCGTTTCACAAGGGTATCATGTCGCTGATAACGAACACGCTCTGCGAAATGGTTCAATTTCAGTTTTACGACCGTGTCATTAAGTGACGAGATTTTCCAGGTTAAAAAACGAGGTGGAACACGTAAGAAAGACTGGTAGTCGTTGTACTCGCGCTTTGAGTTAGCCGATTCATAATACTCTAGTAAATTAAGTGGAATATAATTAATTTGTTGGCTACAACTCGTATATTTTCGAGCCAAACGTATTAATTTAATTAGCAGTTTGACAATGAAGAGATAAATTTTGTTCAATGATGAATGACACCTACTCATTAATAGATTGTTAATATTCATCAATATATCCAATATGCAATCGCATTTGCAATAACTTACTAATAAACGACTAACTTACATTATGACATACTTTAATATTTCTGGAGCGAAAAAAAAATTTATTATGCAAAGTACCATATTACTGCGCAAACAGTTTGACAGTTCTCCACTATCTCAATAATAATTTCGTCTAGACGTGAAGTCTATTTATAACGGCAGCTAATTTATTGCAACCACGTTGCGGATTGCGATCGCGCGATGTTATCACGAGATCGATGGCCGCAATGAATTTTGATAGTTCCCTGTGGATTCGCATTGACTATCAAAATTTAATACATTTCTCATTTGCCAGAATAAAACAGTAAAAGGATGCTGAGCAAACAAAAGTTTTCGCCATATATTTTCAACCGAAGTCTCTATAATTGATTACCGACGCGTTAACAACATATATCAATATTAAAACTGTCCGAGGTAAACGAGAATTATTTACACTTATGCGATAACTAATTCTATATGAATAAATCTATTAAACAGAAAATCTATTTAACAGCATTAATCAGTTCTGCAGATATAATGAGTTTTAATGACATATGATATTTCCGCGTATATTTTGATCGTGTCGAATACAAGGATATGAATAATTATATACAAATTTAATTTTTTAATGATTTGTATAATATTCTATACATATAGTTTTTTGCACCGCAATATTATCGTATTTGTTACAAATTTTAACAAAATAACAATTTTTTCTAGGAGATGTACGAATAATAGTTGTTAACAATTTACACATTTTGTACGCTGCATTATTTTTAATTTATTCTTAATCTTAACTCTCTTAAAAAATGATTATTATATTTTGATATAAACATCTGGTATAATATATTTTATTTTTGCTGTGGTAGAATTTTTATTTAAAAAATGATCAAATAACAGCTAATTGTTTTTAAATGACTAACAATAACATTTGTTGAGATACAATTTACAATGGAGAAACTGTGACATTTTATTGAATTAAATTAAACTAGGAAACTAAAATATTTTTGTGCAAGAAATTTATGCAATTCCATGGAAAACAATCTGACAATATGTCTTGATCGAGCTGCAGGAGTTTCTCACAAATTTGAATAGCAGATTTAACATTGTGAAACGATACATCTTTTTATCAAATGGATTGTCATATATGAAGTGTGTATTGTTTTATATTCATAAATTCATCCCTCTAGACGTTTTGCAGAGACTCAGTCTCGTGTCGCATAAATGCAGGATATAGTTGAAATCGCATTGTAGGTTTCTGTGAAGACTATCAGTATTCATGAAATTCTTTCAATGAATTTCAATGATTCGGTAGTAAGATACACAGTCTCGAATATAGGACATTTTCTATGTTTAAAAACTTTTCAACGTTTTAACTTAAAATTTGTGTAAAACTTTTGTAAAACTTATGTTTGAAAAAAGTTTCGTTATTTATACAAAGACAAATTCTTGCAGATATGATTAAATATTCAATTCGTGGACAATGTTGAAATTTGTCAAACAAATGTAAGAACTGTTGTAAATCGCAAGAGATGACAATTTTCAAAGATTCCACATTTGTTCTGAGTTTTGTTTCAAATCTCCTTTCAAATACGAACGATTCCTTTTCTGAATTTACGCTGAATCGTTTCCGTTATTTGCCAGATAATCCATGTTTCGAGAAAAATCCGACATAAAGCTCGAAACACGTAATGACTTCCGCTTGTTTTCGTAGATGTCTTCTAAACGTTGTCTTCGACAACGAAGATAAATTAAAGGGTGCGTCTCGGAATTTCAATGTCGTCGTTAAGAATTGTTTTGTAACTCGATTTATCCCAAATCCCTGATCTATCGATGTTACGGTTGCAGTTTTATCAACTTACATGTACTTTGTGTGCCCATCTCGTCGTTTTAATTATACTTAATCTCCGACCGTGTATGCTAAATCTGGTGATCTCGCGTAATCAGAGGCTCTGCCGGTTTGCGTTTTGCATTTCGCCACGCTTCGCAATTCAATTCCGTACATGTCTTATTCTATATACCTCGGTGTATGTTTTTTTATTACTTTTCCTTGTAAATGACGACGAGCTCGAATAACACCGCTCTCGCATTCGCATAATCAGATTTTCCACGAACTTTATGCGATACCGTTGTGCACGTCTCTTAATTGCTCAGCAAACGAAAAAAGGCAGCACCGTTGTATCTCTGCTGTAATATTGATTTCCTATTTTTATAGAATTTCGTTATCATAACGGTTTTTTGCGAGAGCATATTGTTACGGGAAAGGGAGAAAAGGGTTTCATTAAAAGTACTTTATATTTTCTATGTTTAAAATATTTTACATTGCGTTATATGTAAAATTGTATATTAAAATAGAATAATGTTTTTACGTAAATTAAAATAGATATTTTCTCGAGTCACAGTATTCTATAAGTCTATTTATTTATTTTCTCCCTTCACGAAAGGAGAGAAACATTTTTCCCCTCCACTTTTCTTCAAATATGACTTTTACTTGACAAACAATCGTCTCCATCACGAGTAACTTTAACAATAAAATCATAGTACCGGTTATGTTATTCATGTTTTATTTATTTAAGGCTACGTCGGACTTTATCGAGTAGGTGCGAGATACGTGACGTTTCTTCGGCAGATTTTTATAGCCGCCCAGGAAATTTCCTGGTGATTTATTTTACATCAGCCTGGCACGTCGTAAAGATCGCTCGCTCGCAGGGCAACTTGGTTCGTTCGCCAAGGCGACAGTGTAGCACCACTTACTGAACATTTCAATTGAAATGCGATCGCACGAACGAGAAGTATATCTTTCCGTTAGTGGAGGCTCTCCTGTTTCTGGCAGCCGGACGACGAGCGAAAATAGATGTTCCGCCAAATTCTCTTTCGTGACCGTAAGATTCCATTACTGACATAGGTCTAATGCACGTCCTATTAATCACACGGACCTCGTTTTTTCTCAATTACATGACGATAAATTACCGTTATGCATATATGAGCCATGATTAATTAAAATTTATAATTTCCAGACAATATTATGAATCTTAACGAGCATACCGTGAGAAGGATTCAACGTGTTTCATATTATGAGAAATATTACAGAAAAATTATTTTATCGCCTTCATTAATCTTTATTATTAATCCTTGATTATCTAATTCCATTTTGTATCGCAATTCTTCTACCTACTGCTGCTTTATTTTTTTTTCTCAAGTTATATTAATCCTATAAATCCGAATACAAGAATACAATTTTTCGAGGAAAATGTAAGTATATTCAAGTTGTCTCGCAGATCAATCCTTTTCTCTCATAGCGTGGAATATCATATTATGAGAAATATTGTAGAAAAATTATTTTATCGCCTTTCTTAATCTTCATTATTAATCCTTGATTATCTAATTCCATTTTATATCGTATTTCTTCTACCTATTGCTGCTTTATTTTTTTTTCTCAAGTTATATTAATCCTATAAATCCGAATACAAGAATACAATTTTTCGAGGAAAATGTAAGCATATTCAAGTTGTCTCGCAGATCAATCCTTTTCTCTCATAGCGTGGAATAAATTTTTCGAGCGAGCATCAGTCGCCGCCATATAGCGGCTACGTGGAGCGAGAAAAGTTTATTCCCACGATTCGTCGGAGCAATGAGGACGATTTCTTCCGGTAACTCCGTACCGCCATCCATCGCGCAAAATATCCTCGCGCCCTTATCTCCCTGGGAGAAGGTGGGTGCAATATCGTGACGTGTTGTAGCCCTGTATACATACGCGTACGTGCGCCTGTATGCGCGCTCAAATCGCAAAAGTACGCGAAATTCCGCGCGGCTCTCATCGACGTTACAATAACCGCGATATATCCAGACGCGAGGCTGTTTCTTTGCGATACGAGAACGACGACGATGACGACGACGACGACGATATGGAACATTCGGAGAGGGAGGGGGGGGGAGGGAATAAGACGATGGGAATTGTTGAATGTGACCTAGTAAGTGGGTGCCGCCACCGGTGGTGGTGCAACAATGGCGAAATATAAATCTAAATCCCAACCGCCATCCTTCCTGCCCTCCTTTCGCCCACCAGCCTCCTTTATCTTCCTCTTTCGTCTATTTCGCGACCTCCGGCACCGGCGACGGTGCTTCGTTGTCCTGGCGGCCGGCGCTCTTTATCCGAGAATTTCTCTTGCGGCATTCAGTTCCTGGCCTTCTTCGCGCTTCCTATCTCTTTATGCTGCTCTCGTCTCTCGGGTCTCTGTCTTCCGCTTTAATTCGCCTTACGCTTCTTTATTCTCAGGCCACTTTGGATTCCATCCGCGCACGAGTCGTTCCGACAAGATAATGGGCGACGAGTTAAACAAGAAATGAAATAAAAAGAAATTCAGCTTAGCGAGCGTTACTTATTTTTATTATTTTTGTTTTTCGTTCCTGCAGACGCATTCTACATTTTTCTATATTTACACTTTTATATTTCATATTTGATCTTTATATTACTGTATAAAAAGGAATTCCGGAATTTATAGGAATTTTTTTTTATTCTTCGTTAGGTTCTTTATAAATTATCTTTATATTGTGCTGCAACTTTTTATTGAATTGTTGAAGAAATAACACGCATAGTAAATTGAAATTCTTGAAAGTTTTTAAAATAAGAATTAGAGAGAGAGAGAGAGAGTTATCATTAGGAAATTAAAGTTAAATCGTATATCAATCCGATAACGTCAAGTCTTTTTTACACTATATAATAAAAGAGCCAAGAATTAAACTGCTTACTTCACAAATTTTTAATACCGTGACAAGATAAGAGCTTGTCTGTTATTTCTTTTGCTATGTTCTGCAGATGTTATGTCACGTTATGTTATGTCATATAGATATGACCTGTACGTGCATGGACCTGCGAGACCATTATCTCGTATATCTGCGAGATCATCTCCTCGGACTAATTCTTTTCTTCCGACTTATCCTGCTTATCTGTCCCGTCCCTTGCCTTGCTCTAACATCTTTTGCTTCCGTTTCTTTCTCCCAGCGGTGCCTGTCACGAGTCCTCATTCTTCTTGAGGACGTCTCTTTTGTATCCAGTCTCTCGCGTTCCCACGTCTTCCAGTGATTTCCCACTGGTCTTTCGTTTTGTTTTACGTTTCCGGTGCTTCCGTCCAGTAGTATTTACTTACTATTAACAAAACAGGCGTGTTATGCACGTCCTTCAATATTTATTCTACATTCGTGTTTGTCGATTTTATCTATCTGTTGCATTCCACGCGTGTTTATGTTTATAAATAATTTTCTACCTCAAATATCGCTATATACAATATAGCTTCTTCCTCTTTTTCTTTCTTAAGACATCTATGATCAGACCTTTTTTTTTTAACGCTCTTGAGCTTTTTTTTAATCTAAAATTACTCTGTCGTTTAATCCGGTTGCCTCTTTGTCTTAACCAACTTTATTCTGACAAAGCATTCTTAATCGCACTTATCAAGGATCACTCTCTATTCATTCGCATTTCTTGATCTCGTCGTTTTCAAGCTTCTATTTTTTATTATTTCTTTTCACTCGAATCTCTTCTTATTATCCTCATTATCGTCTTCTTTCGAGATCCGTTTGTATACGAGCGCTTTATAATGTCATCGTTCGCGCTGCTTTTTTCGTATTTTTCCTATTTTTCCTATTTGTCTGAGATCGTTTTCCTTCTTGTCCACGATTGGCTTTACCACCGGCCTTTCTTTTTCCCAGTCGCTTTCCATCGGCGGCGCACGATTTATTTGCCGCGTCGCGCGTCGTCGTTCGAAATGCTCGTCCATTTTAATTTTCTCAGGGCTCTTTTGCTTTCCATATTTACTCGTTTTACTCGAATTACATTTTATCTGCAGTATACATTCCATCTCTCTTTTCACGTTTCTTAAAATTTCTGTTCTTCAATTTACATTTTTCTGAATTGTTATCTTTTTTTATCATTCTGTCATATTGAGACGCGTTACATTTCGCGTTATTTTTTCCAATCTAATCTTGATCTACTTATCTTAAGTATCTATCTTATTTTCCCTTTTCTATCTGTACTTCGCGTCGCCGTTTCGTTTCTCTTTTTTCACTCATCGCCCGATGTTTCACTTGGCATCAGCAACATCAAGACTTTACATTTACTCTCCTTTCATCCACTCCATGCGCGCCGCTTTGCTTTACAATCCTTTTTTCTCATTCTCCTTTCCTGTCGACGACTTTACCTGTCTGTCCCTAACAAATATGTACTCTCTTTTACAACGAGTCGAACATTTTATGCGTTTTTTTCGCTGCTTATGCTGTGTGGTGAATATCTATCAGTGCGTCGCGTCGAGAGGATGTAATCCATCCTTTGGACGTGTAAGAATGTTTTATAAACCTTTTTAATGTAAAACATTTTGATGTAAAATATTTCGATATTCTCATTATAGATTATATTTATATTTTGAATATAAACAACTATATTATTGGAATATAATGTTTATAGCTTATAAGGTAAGGTAGAACAATTTCGAATAATTTGGAATGAAATAAAATAATCTAGTTTTCGAGGTTTAAATTTGATAACTGTGATAGGTACTGTCTCTGTGAGGATATTGGAGGGTACCAAGCAGGAAAAAAAAACTTAAACTTCGAAAGGCGGATTTTATTTTGTTTCTCTCTTCCATACCATTTCGTAATTGTACCATCTTATTTAAGTCATAAAATTATGTGTATAATTTTAGAGCTGTTTTTAATTAAAAGTTAACATATAATTACTTCTATCTTCTCAATGCAAGTTTACACTGAAAAAAATTTTATGAATTTTAATAAATATTTATTAAGTGTCTTTTATTGCAAATGTCTCATTAGTAGGTACTATCTAAACAAATATTTATTAAAATTTCGTAAATTTTTTTAATGTATATAATTTTATGTTATTTTATTATTTTCAACCAATTCTAAAATTCGATGTATCGACGTTTGCTATACATTTAACAGAAAAGCTCTTTTAACCAGTTGAGACTTTATTTCCGAATGTCGAGACCAGAGAACAGCATTTATTTTCATCATTTGTAAAGCTGAAAAATGATAAAATTTGAGTAAAAATTTCTGAGTATTTATTAAAAATATAAATATAAAAGTATAAATGTGGCTTAAAAAATAAACTTTTTAAATTGACAAGAATGTGACATTGTAACATTCCGGAAATATTACACGGAAAGAACGATTTTGCTAAAAAGTATTTAAAAAATTTATCTATATTTAAATTTTTAGATACTTCTGCAAAATCGTTCTTTCCATGTAAGTATAACGCTCACATTTTTATGTTCTTTCAGTTTTTTAATACTTTGGATCCGAAAGATTTTTTTTAGTTTGGTTCCAGTTATGATTTAATCGAATAAGTTTTTACTGGTTTCAGTTTTTTTATTTGTAAGGAAAATTGAAGCCGTAAAAATTACGGTTTCTTAACAATTTTCTCCAGTTATAGTTACTCATGTGATAGAAGAGGAGTTTAAAATTTCAAATTATTTTTTTTTTCTATATTTATTCCATTAAATTGTATATGTATGTAAAGAGAGAAATAAATTTAAAAATATATTATTTATTTAATACAATGTTTTATATATGTACACATGTGCAAAGATTTTAATCACACTTGTGATAATATGAGCGAGCGAACAAGAAAAATAAAATGGAGGGAAAGACAGAGAGAGGAGAGAGAAAGAGAGTGTTCATCCGTTCAATTAGTTTCTCACATATCTATGCGCTGATTGCATTTATAAAACTCAAAAAATGTATTTTTCTTCTTTCGATGTGAAAGGAGAAAGATAAACTCTAAACTAATGCAATTAGCTCAGCTATAAGGAACAGATCTATGTTAAATTAAGAATTGGAAAAAGATCCGAAAAAAATCATAAACCGAAAATAATTTTATTAGTTCGGTTACAATTTCGGTATTATAAATTTTATAAAAGGTGGTTTTTTTGGTTCACCGAAAAAAAGGATTACGAAACAATTTTCGGTTTCAATTCAAACGATTTGGTCTCTGCTTCGAATAAACTTTATTAATTTAATTGAATGCTATTTCTTACATATATTGTTAATAGTAAACAAATACATCTTAAGAAATAAGTTCAATTATGTACTTAATCAACATATAATCAATAAATGCTGCTTTTTGGATTCGACATTTAGAAAATAAATATGATATTAATAGACAAAATTCAAAATACCTTTTTATAAAATATAATATAATATTTTTTTAACAAGTAACATAAATACAAATAACTTTCAATAAATAACAATTTATTAAATTATTTTTAAAAACTATCCATTGCATCGCAGGAAGCTGTAACGAATCTAACTCGTTATGTGGTCTCTGGATTAATACAAATACTTCGTATTTATATAATATATTATATATTTATATGTAAACGAGATAAAAAAATTAATGTATATTAAATATAAAATAGAGAGTAATATTCAACTAATGAATATATTTTAAAATCCAATATAGATATGGAGTGTACATAGTGTGCATGTTTTTTTCTGTGCAGAAATCGATTGGAGAGCAACACAGAACATTGGAATGCTTTACTGCTATCATTGCGCGAACTTATCGAATGGGTGATAAGGAAAGACACAGAGCTCACTGGCCTGGGACCCGTTTGCGGCGATGTGGCTGCACTACAAAAACAACAGGTAAATCGTCGAATGCTGTTTCGCGCATAGATTACTTGGGTTCCGCTTCATCGAACTGAGTCCGTACAAAATCTGTAGACGTACTTTAGTCAGCATTTATCCGTTATCTTCGGTAGACGGGCATACCCCATTTAACATCCTTTGATTCGCGGCAATAGCATCAATCCCGAAACTTCAGGACTCGAGCCAAGTTACTTGGACATGACTTATGTACCTAAAATCGATTTCATTTCATATAGTCGTCCTCCGAGAGGCTTGTAAGTTCCCTCCTCTCAAACTGATTGGTCGAATAGAATATAATTACGTATAAATTCGTGCGCTATCAGGCGGGTGTTCTTCAACTGTGTCTCTACGACAGACGACAGCTCATCCGGAATACGGATATTTACGTATTCTCATCACGTTTGAGTGTTCCGCCTCATGGAAACGTGAGCTTCAATTACGTCATTGCTCGTACGTCAATTGTGCGCTAAATGCTTCAATTAAATTCGCTGCTGATTAAATTTCCGATTTATTAAATTCTTGTGATAAAAATATATTATCTATTTTAAAAGATTTTTACCGCTGTTTAACGAGATGTTGCTTTTAATAACACAATCGACGAATATATTTTGAGAATTACTTGAATTGTTTTAAAACATTATTTTAACGTACATTGTTCTAAGTTATTTTCATTGTTCTCTTCTAATTTTTAATTGCGTATTCTCTTAAAAATTGAATTTGCTTCGTATAATGCGGCCGAAATTTGGTATATAATTGCATGAATATCCTTTGCGCGATAATCTACAAAGGTACACCCAGTTTGGATTAATCCAGATTAGAACACGCATGTTGCCGGCATAGAGAAGCGCCTGTACCACCGATACAGGTAATATCCGAGTATGTACGGAGGTGATAAGCCGCATGTGTCCCGACCAGATCATTGATGTCATCGTGCGGCTAGATCTCTGTATATATTTGTCACTCGCATCGGAGAATACAGGAAATGGCCATCGATTATCCTTAATTACTCAAGCGGAAGAGTAAGGTGCTCAACCGTACTCATCTGATTGCCTTTATATCGTCTCTCGTAAATACGCTTTGAAATTCAATACAAAAATCGTATTGATTTATTTCACAATGAAAGCCAGTGAGATAATATATTTTATACGCACATTTTTGCATTTATTGAGTGAAATAGGGGAGAAAAAAATTTCTTTGATTTTCTCATAATATTGTTATAATTAAATTTGCAAAAAATATTACTATCAAAATAAATTATGAAATGAACAAATATATCTTCATTCAGTGATGTATTATCTTTGTAAAATATTATTAATACTATGAAATATATTTCTCATCTTTTAAAGAGTCGATTTAGATTCGCAATAATGTTACAATCGTCTTTGTTACTCGCTCGGGATTTATACACGTTCCTTCAGGTTGCACTTCGCACCAGAATTTAAATTCGAAGACAGCAACACGGGGTGTCTTCGAACGATTATTTCTTGACGTAATTGTTTGTCCCGACTTTTACTGTAAATCCAATTAAGACTATTACCTCGGCATTTCTCATGTCTTTTTAGTGTGTGTGTGTGTATCTACTTCTTTCTTCAACTTTATTAGTAAATAATTGAATTGAATTTCTACAATTATCGTCGACGAAGTCGTCGCGAGATTATTGTTACAGTTTGAAATTTGATATATCAATTGTCACATACCTATTGGGAAAATGCGGTTAATGTAATCGATTATGTACGAATTTAATTTAAATGATTCGCCAATAATTAATCAATTCTACCTTCATGCATATGCGTTACGTGATTCTAAATAATTCTGTGAAAATCCTAAATCTATCTATATGCGAAACTCGGGAACTTCGCCCCGAGCAATTTTAATTATATGTTGTTAATTTAATTAGTATTTGACATTCGAAAACACAACATTTTTTTTGAATAAATTTGTTGATGATGCCAGGAATGTTGAGCTTCTATTTATGTATATTCTTTTGTGGAATAAAATAAATTGTCTCATTAACGGTAGATGTCGGATATAATAAAACTTGTAGGTAATTAATATGTTGCTATTAATGTTTAAAAGAAGCTGCGCGATTTCATTATTTCTAAGAATTATTTTAATATTTGAAATAGATTGAATAATATTAATCAATTTACTTTCGAATCTAAAATCACTTGGAATTGATATATTATCTTAAAACAACTCTAAAATTATTTCTATGACAGGTAATTAATAAATCAAAGAAATAAAAGTCATGTATTTTCCTTGGCACAACGATAATGAAACATTTATGATGTTAAAATTTAATTTTATCTATATCAATTTTATTGATATTTTAATATAACGAATAGTGTTATTAAAATGTTTTTCGAAATAATATTAAAAATTCTTCAAGTTTTGCATGTAAATGCTTGCTTAAAAGTTCACTAGGTTGTCATGAAAATTTAATTTTACTTGTAACTTTACAATTATTATTTAATATTATGAATAAGATTCTTAGTTACAGAAAAACGTTGCTTTCTAATATTTTCAAATGAAAAATTGTAGAAATCACTCTCCATACGAAATGGTGGAGAAAAAATGAATTTTTTCAATCGGAATCGAAACTACCGGGGCACTTCAACATCGAAGTCGAAACGACGCGTAATTAGAAGGTCGTTTATTGCTCCCACGCAATCGAAATGAAAGCCGATCGTGCACGGTTTAGTCGCCGTTGCAACCGACGATGTAACTCTGTAACGAGCGCAATAGCCATTCCTCTTACGGGAGTCGTCCTGAAAATTCCATTTCGCCTACAAGCGCGCGGATCGATTCCCGCGCACGTTTGCGAACGGCATCGTTGCACGTCCCGACGACGAACCGTCCACGACGAACGTTCCATATACGCGCCTTTTGCACGCAGGTCATTTCGTTCGTTCGTTCGTTCGTTCGTTTATTCGTTTTGCGCGCGTGCGAATATGGCTGATAAATCAAAACCGCCGACGTAACGTCGAGAGGCCGGCGTTGAGAGGCGTATCGATTCGCAGCGCGAATTCGATGGATTTTGCTGGTTCGCGACGAAACACGTCCACGGTTATGAGCATGCATTTTTCGTACTATTGTACGCGACCGTTTCCCCGAGCCCATCTTTCCTCGACACATCCGCGGCACGAAGCGATTGATATTTTTATTTCGGCCTTGCCGTCGGAATTTTCGCTTTTCACGTCGAGGACGGTCGCGCTTGGTGGTTATTTTTCGGATGGGCACTTTGGCCAAGTGTCAACTTCTGGAATTTATGCCGGTGTGTTTCTTTCGGCTTGGTGGAGAGTCCGAACCTCTCATCGCGCCGTTACCTCGATTGTTTACGGAAAGGTCCGTCGACGTTCGTGGTTCGTGAAATATTTAACGTACGTTTCTCTGACGGGTAATAGTAGCGACTTATATACGGAATTTGTCCATAATGGATGGATTGTAAATAAAAGAAGGTCTACCTCCATCGAAGAAATAAAATTAATTTGGACGATTGACATGCTTTTGATTTTAAGTTTAAGTTTTAATAAGACACATTTAGAATTAATCACATAATTATCGTAAATTTTTTTGTTATTCGTTTGATTTAGGAGTGAAAAATGGAAGGATTACTTTCTCCTTAAAACTGTATAATGTGTATTTATAATTAAAATAATTTTATCATTTGTCGTAATATGTACGTAAAACATAGAAAAAGAAATCTCTTTTTAATAGAATTCTGCAATGAAATAATTAAATCAGTTATTGTATGAATATTACTTTTTATTTATTTATTTTTGTACTGAGCACGTAAAATAGCAGACAAAGAACATTCCTTTTCCGTGGAGAGTTGTATATTAAAAAATTGTTCTGAAATAATTTATCTCCTCAGTGAGATACGCAATACGAACCGCTGGGAGCAGTTAAATGAAGATTCTTATTGTTAATGTCAGATGCTCGTATATTACTGCGATACGCATCAGCGCATTGTTGCCTCCCGTTGTATATATATCTTGTAATTAACCTCTCGTAATGATAACCGCATTGATAAGAGAATTGTCTAGCTGCAAACAATTAGAAAATGTTCATTTGTCCAAGTGGATGGATAGCTTTAAATTGTTCTAATTTCTTAATTAACATCTTGACTCGCACGGTTAAGTATGTATTGTGCGTAAATTTCTATGCGTGTAATTTACAAGGAGAATATAAATTCATAATTAATCCAGTTGTGGTTTTTTTATAAAATTTTCAAATCTATCGATCGCAATCAATACATTCGTATGATTTATACGTGATCTATTTGTAATAGAAAAGCTTTAGAAGAGAAATCTGTACAAGAAAGAAAGAAAAAATAAAGAATAACCGCAATATGAGATTTCTATTACTCCATGCTCGCTGCGTCATCATTCTTCAAAATGGGGAGAGAAAGAAAATAACGACGAAAAATGATTAATGGCCGACATGTGGCGAAATCTATTTTGTAGAACAATGTAATCGGTTTATTTAACAATATAATTTAATAATGTGCAATGTATTTTATCTTCTAACTGATCAGATCTTCAAGATTTTTTGTTCGCTAATTGTCGATTATTATTAAATATATGTGACACTAAACATTGTCATTGTGTGCGAATATGTGAGAAAGAAAGAGAGAGAGAGAGAGAAAGAGGAGAATAATATGTTTTATATTACTTTTAAAGATATAATTATTAAATCGGAAATAATAACGTAACCTATATTTTTATTTATTTTGAATTGATTTTATGTACTATATGTTATTATTTTCTCAATCAATTTATAAAAACACAGATAGACTCACTTTTCTAAAGAAATTATTTTATTCTTCAAAAAGCAACTATTTTTTTTATAAATAATGACACAATGTCCATGTTAAAAAATCAAAAAGAAAAATCACACGAAAAATATCAAGACGTAAAAATCGTTTGATTTATACTGTATTGTTATAAAAGTATCAATGTCGAATGAAGTTAACGAAATATACAAATAACCATAAAAATGAAAAAAATTCTTTATTCGGTGACAGTTAAAGACGATCTTTTTGCTTCACGATTTTATTCTTCTTATGAATTTTCCCTTCATAGCAACATAAAAAAGGAAACGACATGAACATGCCATCTGGGGCATCCCTCGACGCGCAGAAAAAGATCCGCGTGTTGCTCGCGGATGTTGAGGTAAAATCCTTAACCCCGTGAAGAAACGAGAGATAATCTTGTTAACTAGCGGGTGTGCAATATTGTAAGAGTGCCTTTTTACCCACTCGACTTCTTCTCGCTGGCTGCATCGGGCTAATTTCCAACCCCGCTGCATAACGTCTCCGTCAAACGTAATTACGAACGTACACGTTAATATCTCTGCAGTGCAATGCAGCAGCGTCTGACGGTACACATCTTCTTTATAATATGAGAGCATTGTTATTTAAATTAATAATACTAATTTATTTGAATTAATAATATTTATTTGTTTTACTTATTTAAAGTAATTGATGTGATAGTGAAACTTTTAAATAACATTTCTAAAGCTAATAATGGCGATGACGATATCATCAACTATATTCATCAATGTTGTAATATTATCATCGTTCTATCTTATTTGTCACAATAAACGTATGAATTTAATTGAATCGAGGCTAATTTCTCAAAGCCTTTCCCGTCAGCGAAGAACTAAAAACGCCAAGAGAAAACTTGGCACTGCACCAGACACCGATGCTCTTTGTCTCGTTATTTTTGTTTCACGATTTACGCGTCTCCTTTACAGGACGACCATCGTGGCTTTAGGAGGCAGCTGGAGGACAAACGGCCGGTCGTGGAGAACAATTTGCTGAGCGGCCGCCAGTACATCGCCAATGAGCCTCCGCTGTCGGACACATCGGACTCCGAAGGTACGTTATGAATTACACTTAAATTGTGTTTTTCCGTTTTTTAATCTGCAGCTAACAATTTTATATTTACACCAATAAATAAAATTTTATAAAAATATTGCACACAAAAGAGAAGATAATAAAATATAGCAAGCAAGTGGAACGCGTTTTTCGAGAGTAATAATACGATACATAAAAGAATAGAATTATGTTTCATGAAAACAAAGTTGTTCGTGTTGATTATTTTATTACTTTGTTTTTTTTTTAGATTCGTGTTTTTAAAAAAATTATTTTCATATGAGGTTATCAGAAAACTCGGAAGTTCCAATACCGTCCACTTTACTTACACGAATGAACAATTTACGAAGAAACAAAGAAAGTTGGCCAAGTACATTCGTCATTAGTTCCGTGAAATCATCTCATAACGCAAGACTGAATTCGCCGATATTGTAGACCTAGTAATTAAAAGCGATGGTGTGCGAGTACTTTTCAATCTCAACAATTCATAGTTTTTGTTCTTATATTCGTAATTTTTCATTAGTTACTGAGAAGTGGCAATAATTTCGAGCATTTCGGCTTATCTCGCCGATTTATTGGTTTGGAAGAAAGCACATAGAATCCTTACTTTAATTGCCATTTGAATTGATACTACTGTTATTGTCTTGCTATCGATAATTGTTCTTGGTGAACGTTACTTCTGTAAAAGGATACTTATCCGCAATATTTAGAATTAATTCTCTTGATTTTTAATTAACGTATGTGTAATTAGAAAATATTTTACGTAGACGATATGAAGGAATCGATCATCGAAACGATTGAAAGAAAATTCTTTATGTTTCTCTCTCCGAGCTCAATCGATAATGATATTTTGCTGAAGTTAATAAAGTCTTACGCGATAAAAATGGATGATCAGTTGATCTTGTCGCGCGAATATGAGAAAAATCTCATTTAACCTTCTTCTTTCTCCGCGTACAAACTTGCGAACTGTATTTTAATAATTCACACATTTTCTCATGAATTTCTGCGCCAGTTGAGAATTTTGTGCCACGGCAAGAATCCAAGAACAACTGCCGATTGTGCTTGCACTGAAATTCCCCGTCTGAAAGACTGCGGAGAAATATTTTCCGTTTTCTTTCTTTTGCTGCTCTCGGTTCTGCAGCCTAACCCGCGAGACCAGAAACGAGCTTCATTCTTTACTGTCGTTCCCTTTTCAAGCACGGTAAGGGCAAGGAACGCATAACTGCGACGCCCTGAATATTTCATTTACGTAATCCTGTCTCGCCGAAAGCACGGATATTAAGAAAACTCAGTAGATATTTGATGCGAGATAAAAGAATTACAGTCTGTTCAATAAGAAAGTGTCTGCCATAATCAAAAAACTATAAACATTTAGACAGTTTTTTATTTTTATTTTTTGAAGTACACATTATTAGCTATTGCGCAATTACCTATCCTATTTTGTCCAATCACCTCCATTACTGATTATTGCATGACACCTTTTTTCCATACTTTCGACGAGGTTATCTGCATATTTCTTTGGCAAAGATCGCCATATCTTCTTAATTTGAAATGACAGCTGCTCCACCGTGTACACTGGCTTTCCTTTGAGTTTCATCTTCATGTACGACCACACATTTTCAATGGGATTAGCATCTGGGGACATTGCCGGCCATTCCATTCACTAAAAACACTGCCTCGTACCGCTTCAAGAATTTGGCACTCATTGTAAAAATAATAAATTCGCTGACGTAAACTACACAATGTGCTGGTAGGATATATTGCGCAAAAGAGCACGAAATAAAGGTTCAAACGAGTTCAGGAAATCGCTACGGTCGCTCTTTGTAGAATAATGAGCATCACGTTCTTATTGAACATAATGAGCATCACGTTCTTATTGAACAAACTGTATGTTTATTTACTCTGTGAATTTGCAGTGAAAAGTAATTCTCTGCACGTCAATCATAAACCTACGAAGAAAAAACAATGATGGGAAAGAGAGGGGAAAAAGGAGGAAAAGCGTAGTATTTTTTTAAAAGCGTATGCTTTTAAAAAAAAGAAAAAAGAAAGAAAGTGAGACTATTGTATCGCAACTTAAACTTAATTCTCCGTCCTCATATTTGCTTCAACTTTCTTTTCTCTGTAGACTACAGTCCCCACCTTTCTTTATTCACTTACTAACAACTCTGACTGACAAAATCAAAATACATGACAAAAACACGTTCACGTAGTGAGTGTATGTACAGAATACGTGAAAATACAAAAATACATGCAGAACTATGCGCAAAAATATAAAAATCTCTATTAATTAAAATTTTATGAAATTAAGAAATATAGATTAATAGCTCCCCTCCCAGGATAAGATTCGGATATTTATTATTATGATTAATGATTTTTAGCTACAAAGATATGTTTTGACCAGTTGCGTGAGGAAAATCCTATATTTTGTTGAAAATAAATGAATATATAAAAAATTTTAGCTTTAATATTTCATTTACAATTCTCTTTTTGTTATTTATATCGAGGGATAATCCTTTGTATGATGTAACGTACGTTACACTAGTATTCTTTATATAACTATTGCGAACAATTCTCTTTTTGTATGATATCGTATTGTATCGTAATATCGTTTCAAGTATTCGATTCAGAGATAAAACTTCTAGTGGGCTGTGTTAACGCAACTCTATCGGGAACCGATATGAAGGGTTTCAAAATCAGCTACAAGTGTACACTTTCTAGTGTTTTCGTTCTGTATCAGCAATTCCGAAAGTTGGAAAATTTAGACGAGATGTTTTATTCATGTTGCGTCGTCTCTGATTGAGAAAGAACGGGAAAAATGAAGGGAAACACTAAATAATACATCGAGATAAATTCGATTTCTTTGATTTATTTGCAATTTAATGCGCAGAAATTTTATTTCCAATAATTTTATTTACATTTTCGGATATCGCGAATTACATCTTATATGACATAATAAAAATTTGATCAAGAATAATTTTAGTTTTCTTGCGCTCATTCTGTATTTTTTATCGGTCAGAAAATAAATTATTTCATGTTGTAACCTACATGGCTATAAAAAGACAGTTTTATTTATTTTAAGTCAAAGCCACTTTGAGAATGTCTTATTATATCTAGAAAATATTTATACATGCAAAAACTAAAGGAATAGAGAAGAATTATTTATATTTTTCTTTCATAATAATTCTGAAACGAATAAATAAATGAACTTCTTTTTTGCTTTTTATTGAAAAATTCTCCACTGTATTTATAAATATATTTACAATGTGTTTATTCAATTTTTCCATGATAAAGCAATTTATTTGTGCTGTGTCAGCTAGAAAAAAATTTACTTCGATTATAGGTAAATGTAACTCTGTCGCGAGTCACGTGGCTCCACGTGGGGTTTTCAATCGAATTAGAAGTATCGTAGTACATCGATACCAATTGACAGTAGGGGGTTTTAGAAGAGACATTCCCGAGAGGGGACTGAAAACTTGAAATTTACTAAGTCCCTAAGGAAAGCATGACCTGGTCTTATGTTCCCTTTCCTAGTTTGTGTTATTATTTAATTGATTAATCAATAAAAAATATTTATTTCACGTTTATTGTGCCGCGGTTGCTATTAACAAACTCAACTTTTAAATATAAAAGTAAAGTTTCCGTTGCAACTTCCTTTATGTTTCCAATCGATTATTAATGACCGAATGTTTACGGAATCCGCGAGAACATTGTATAATGTTTCCATTATAACCTTATGTATTTTTCGATAACGAGAATAGCGGAAAGAGAAGATTATTGGTATTTGTGTACACAATTAGTGATGTGCGAATCGTTCGTTAATCTTCATTAGAATATTATTCGATACCCTTTGAATGAACATACATGTATCTACGTCAATGTACGATAGTTATTATCGTTTATCAGAATGTCGTGCAATTGATGCAAAATATCGAAATAGCCGAATAAACAGTAACAACCGATGATAATAATTTAAGCAAGTTTCGACGGTAAGTTCATTAGTCTCTGTCAAAACGTGGTCTAATTACTTTTCAAACGTATTCGCTCACACTCACTCGTCAATGTTATTATTATGCATATAACAGGCTATATTCGATGCGATGTTATATTAATATTGTGAAATTAATATATTATCATTAATTTACATTATTTACACTAACACACTATTTCTAAATGTGTAAATAAATTTCTGAATATGTTTTAGAGAGAAGGTTTAAAATTAAATTGTAAACAAAGATTATAAATGAATGAAATAAAATAAATTAAACGCATAAGTTGAATGAATTAAATAAAAATTAAATATCAAAAGAAATGAAAATTTGTAAATCTCTCTACATTAATATATATGTTCTAAATTTGTTAACAGATACATATATTCAATTACATTTTTTTGTAGTACATTTCGTACTTTATTCAATCATTTACGTCGGATATTACACGATTAAAAAATAATCGTGTTTTACAACAATTATATTACAATATATTATACATTTTATCATATTGTTCTCAATATTGTACATTCATAATTCGACAACTATTTTCTTTTTGCTCGAATGAGTAGTATAAGTTGTTGTTCCACTTCATATATACAAGATTCATTCTTTATATGCATATATACTTACGATATTGCGGCCGAAATCGCGTCATTGTCATTCACCATGCTGCGTGTAATATCCGACGTAAGATCCCGGAATAACCATAATGATGTTTTCGCTTTGCGTAAAACGAGTTCGATCCCAATAACGTGGAAGGGCTCCTGTGAGCGAGCAACTCCAACGACGGCCGCGCGCGATTTCGCTCATTCCGTAGGTAGTCACGTTTCGCGAAACGTGCGCGGCATCGGGTGTAACCAGGCCGGCGGCTCCCGTCGATAAATTTCTGGTGAAATAACATCGCGCGCGCCGTAAGGCCGGATTATACAATATCGACGTTGAATTTCGTCGGGATGGATTATCCGCGAACGGGGTTCGCAGCCCCCGATTGGAGCACAGAAATTTCGGACTCTTGCGAAGCTTATCGGCTTTTATTTTTGTTAACTTTAGATTCAACTTACTATTTTATATCGCGGAAAGTTTTACAATAAGATAAAGTATTTGGATTGTTATTTTATTTAAGAATCACTGCAACAATAAAAGCCTTTAATCTATCTCGATAGAATGCTACAAAATGAAGTGATGTGAAAATTCGATGTGTTCTAGCAATATAAATTCTTTTAAACTGAAAAAAATTTGATATAGTCTTCATGTTTTTGGGTTATCTATTTTTACACTTTACGTATACCTTTACACACACTGCTAAAAATAAAATGTTAATTTTAACTTTAGACGTATAATTGAGACATACAAAAATGTTAAAATTAGAATTTTTGTATTAATTTTAACACGTTTGCATATCTCAAAAAGTCCACTATAAGTTAAAATTCGTCTTTAAGTTAAAATTAATATTTTATTTTTAATAGTGTAGTTTATATTTATGAATTTAAGCCAATTTAGGTATACGTCTAAGCAGAATGCACACATCGATAATTTCTTTCTAGAATGATTGATCAAGCAGAAAATAGTTGACTGAGAACCAATTTGTCTTTTCTGAATGTCAGCTTGTAGTTAGAAATATGTAATTTTGTAATATTGTTAAATTTTGTCAAATAAAACAGAAATCTTCAATTATACTCAGAAAATCACATTGCCTTGAAAGATTTAAATTAAATTCCAGTGGATTAAAAAGGCTTCAATGTAAAAATTAAGTTCTAACATGAGAGGAATCTTCAAGATGTCAGATATATTTAGCTATTATGGACTTTTGAAGAAAATTAATCCTATAATTATTTTGAGTGACATATATGTACATTTTAATCAAATTATTTCTTAGAATATTAACTCAGAAAATAGTTTTCAAAACTAAATAAATCAAAATTGCCATTTGTAATATTATACTCATTATTCGATAATGTTTATAAATAATTATATAAATTAATTATATAAATTATAAGAGTTAATTGATATAAATTATACTTATGCTACTGTAATAAGATCCGAAAGTTTTCAACTGAAAGATATATAAAAGGTTATAAGATGAAATAATTATTTTTGTCAGAGTATATATAATTACATTTTAATTATTATTTTTAATAATTATTTATTATTTTTTAGAACAATGAATTAATTTTCTATATTATTAAAACAATATTTTAAATGAATTTTTTCCCTTAAAAGTTGCTTTAAAGTTGCGAAAATTACTTCATCACAAATAATTCTTTTTCACGAATTTGATTTCAACTTTTAAAATAAAAAAAAATGAATAAATGAATAAATAAAACTTTTATTTTGAAAACTGAAGTCCAATTTGCGTAAAAAAAATTTACCAATGATGAAGAAATAATATTTTTAATTAAGTCGTTTTAAAAACAAAAATTTAGAATATTTTTTAGTAATAGAAGAATTAAGGTAGAGTTTAAAAAAAAAATGTATTAAAATAAATGATGATTATATTAAATCATATAAAAAATAAAAATCAATTTATTGTTCTAAAAAGTGATTTTATATAAAGGGTAATTTTATATTGAAAAATAAAAATGAGCGTTTCATTTTATTCTTTTTTATATCCTTTAGTTGGAAACTGTTAGACTTTACAATAAAGTTTGCTAATACGTAGAATAGAATGAAATTTTTTGTACAATTTTGCATTTCGTTTTTATCCATTTTTATTCATATGGCTCGATAGCAGCGGTGGAATTTACGTTCATTGGAGAAATCTCGCCGTTACTTCCGCAGTCACCCATTTCCCATTTCCTGATAAATCTGGACGTGGCGGCGATGGAGGAAAGAATTAGCGGGACATTCCAGGGATGTGGATAGAGATGAGGGTGGGAAGTCAGCAAGTGGAAGCTAGATAAACTAGTGGCGTACGTGCTCGGAAAGTAAAGCGTCAACTGTTGAATAGATGGTTTAGAGACGAAGAGCACGGTCGCCTAATTCAATTCGTTCAACAGACTACTTTCGGAGACGTTCTTTTTCTTTCGATCCGTCTTGTTGTTTTCCACGGTTGAATCAGCTTTTCGACACCGCCCCTCCTTTTGTATCGCGGAGAAGCTACATCACCAGTCCGACGATTCCATTCCACCTGTCGATCTCGGCGAGGAAGATCGGTATCCGATGGCGTAGAAATAAAACGTTAGATCGCACGCATTTCTTATCGGAAGTGGCTCGAATCATTCAAAGATATACGAAATAAAAAGTTTCTCTATCTCTCTGATTTCTTTGGCACCGCAAGTTTTACCGTTTTCGAACGACAGCTTAATGGTGCAGCATCGAGTTATCTACCCGGAAAAACGGTTGTAGGTCTCCGATAAATTTTATCATGTTATCATTAAAACTCTAAAAATCGCATCGATAAAAAATTACAGGGACTTAAAAGACATCATAAATTTTATCGTGGTTAATATTTGAGATTTTGATTGAATTAAAATTTCTTTTAAAATATCAGTGACACAGAAAGCAATACGGATCCAATTTATTTGACTGATGGAATATTTGTAACGAAAAAAAAAATAAAGAAAAATAAATTATAAAGGATTGATACAACCTTGCAATCTTTTACTTGCAATCTTCGTTTATGCCATCGAAACAATGACTATCAATTATTATACAGATGCATCGAGAGCACAGAAAGGAAGCATCGCGTGTTTGCGATGCAACATACGCGCATATTTATCGCAACAAATTACTCTCATTTTCCACATTCAACGGACATGCGCCATGCTTTTCTGCGGCTTGTCATCCATTAGTCGTTTCCCCGATTGATCGATCAATGCCACGTGACGCGGAAGATAATCGCGGCCGCACCTGACATTTCATTCTGAACGCAAATCGTTTTTCCCGTCTTTTAATATCATCGGCGCTCCTTTATCGCGAAATTTACTACCGCGCGTATATCTCACTGAAACGGAAACCCGTAAAAGTATTGAGGTAACGCATGGATTATTGGCGACTATCAAGATTCGCAAGGAACCCTTTTATGCTTGGTTTTTTCTACGTCATCCAGGAACCTACGTAACGAAGCGTAGAAACAGCGCGAACTCGGGCTCAAGTTATCCCGAGCCTATCAGGAATTAATTGTCCTATGAATCACGCATCGTATCATGCGGTGGACAGTTTTTATGTGCATGTTTAGCATTGATAACGGCGATTCTGTACCTATATACCTGTTCGCTGACTCCCTATCTCCGAGTGTTATGTTGATTTATGTTCGCGATGTTTCCCAGCTGGCCTTCGCCGCGATTCATCCTGCGCATCAGTGTTTAATCGTTCCGCCGCTTGAATATATATATTTATCGACCGACAGTATTGAGAAATCAGGAAAAAGATACGTGCATTTTTGCGCGATTCGGTTGATTCGATCTCTCTTCGCTCCTTTGACGAATATACACTCGTATTTACTGAACGTAAAGTCGGCGTAACGTTACGTTGGAAAGACGTGATCTTCGGTTCATTTCTTTGAATATGATGCAATATAATATTATTTTAGGGACGTAGGCAGAAAAGTTTTGTCACGTGAAGAATTGCTTATTTTTGTAATATTTTTAACAAAAAGGGCCTCGCACTAATTATATGGAAAATTGAGTGAATTAAATTAGTTTTTACATATGAGCTTCTTACTTGACAAGTGGTATAAGTCCAAAATTAGGAAAAATTCGTTTGTTATAGAAATAAATAGAAAGTATTAAAAATGTTTGTTTTATCTATCAATTTAATTTACTTTTATTTTATTTTTATGTTCATAAAAAATAAAAATCAATTTTATATCATAAATAAAGTGATCGTAAAAAAAGCTGGACTTAAGTCACTATTCCAGATACACTATTTTTACGGTCGCTTTATTTATGATGTAAAATTGATTTTTATTTTTTATGAACATAAAAATAAAATAAAAGTAAATTAAGTTGATAGATAAAAAAAACAAACATTCTTAATATTTTTTATCTACTTCTATACAAACGCATTTTTCCTAATTTTCGACTTATGCCAACTAAGCTTGTCAACTAAGCTTGTCAACTAAGAGACTCATATGTAAGATTAAGTTGATTTCTGTACTTTAAATAATTTTATTCAATACTTTGTTGATTTTGCACATCGTCTACCGCGCTGACTCCTAGCCATTATTTCGTTATTTATTGTATTATTGTTTTCTGGAGTCCTTTATTCGCAATTCGCATGCGTCAGCTCTGTCGTTTGTGGTGTGAATTGTTATACAGTTATTTAGTGTTTCTTACATATCTATGTAACGTACGAACGTAAGAAAGTCCAGCTTAATTTATTGTAATTTAATAAATATTATTAAATTATCCATTATTGAGCCATTGGAACTATTCACTGTCTGTGACATCTCTTCACATTATAAGCCATATCACATATGAGAACTGTTTTACTTCACCGGGATCTAATTTTTCACGTTTTGCGAGATTCTTTGATGTTTAATTATGAAACAATTTTCTATTCGATAAAACACTAATATATATATATGTGAAATAACAAAAGTTTAGAGATGGAATGAAAACTAGAACTATGCAGGTTTGTCCTGTGAAAACGTTTAACGTTTTATTTTTTGTTTGCTTTTTCTATAGCAGGCAGAGAATTGGACGGTGATTCCAGAGGCTACAGAAGCGCCGAGGAGCAGGCGCGCGAATTGACGCGGAGCATTCGTCGCGAAGTGAATAAACTTTCCGAGCAGTGGAACGCTTTAATCGAACGTAGCGATGCGTGGAAGCGGAAACTCGACGACACCGCTAACGTGAGTACCTTACTCCATTCTTACTTACACAGAAAGCCGCTTACCCCCGAAGTGTATTCCCTGATATGAATACCAATCTTTTGCTTTTTGCGGAAATAAATCCAAGATCGATATCCTTGAACCGGCTACATACGGATCGAAAAGCTACTTTAAGGAGCCGACACTCGGAATTTTTAACACGCGAGGGATTATTTTTCGCTCGTGCGGAAAAGCAAAATCGCGTAAACTCTGCAATTATGTATGTACATAATTGTGTTTGCGGATTTTAGAATTATCAAATTTAAAAACTGCATGATTAACGATCTTAGAATTAAAAAATGGACTAAAATAAAAAGAAACAGCGGTTATCGATGAAATGTTATTTGTTTCGTGTTTACGCAATTCTCTTTTAGAGAAGAAAAAATTTGTTGATCGAGCGAAGATTAATTGATATACGAAATTCACTACGTGATTTTCATAAGGTAGACGGGCAGCGAGTAATTGTTAGAGAGAAAGAGATGGAATTTATTTTTAATATGTTAGGTACACATGAGGCTAGATGCGCGTAGATACGAAATTCGTGACTTATGATACATCTCGATGGGCTGATAAGAGAGATAATATTTGCGAACGGACTACGAGTTTCGCAAGAATTAATTGATATTTTGTTGTTGGGTGTAATATGCAAACTTAAATTAAGCACGAAACTTAAAGTTTCCTTGCGGCAGCGAGCGAATGCGAAAACTTTGATTTATATCCTCCTCGCTGCGCCGTGATATTATGATAGATTGAGAGAGATAGATAAGTCCATATAATATTAAATGCTATCGAAAGTTTCTTTAGAATTAGCCCTTATGCAACACAAAAGAAAACTTAAATGAGAATTCTTTTATCTTTAACGAACATTCTCTTATAAGGAAAGTTTACATAATTTACTTACGTCCGTAAAAAGATAAAAGAAAATATTAAACGATATAAATTTGTTACATTTTTCAATTATTGATTTTTCAATTGCACTGGAAAACAAACTAATTTTTCTATCTCATGTTTATACGTACATAAAATTTAAAAAATTGTTTTATACGGCTTTCTTTTTTATAAATAGTTTCAAATTCTTATAATTAAAATTTATATAAATGGAAGTTTTTCTTTACTTCTTTCTTTCTTCTTCCGTCAATATTGATATCGATATAGTATGACCGAACATGTATGACGACTGCGAGTATTAAAGTATTTGGTCTTAACAAGAGTTTTACAAGAATGACGACAGCGTTACGAAGCTCAATTTTTCCCTCGTATTGCTTTATGATTGTCATTGCAATTTTCTCTATGAGAGGTTCCATTTGTCGGAACGACTTTGCGCCCTGGAGGAAGCAACCGGACCGTTTATTGGCGAGCACCGAGAAAAGACGTTCGGAAACGAGCTGCCTTGTAGTAAAGACGATCCTCAGATGCGTTCCCGGCCAATCGACGTTCGTGTCGCGTCTAATGCCACCGAAATCTCGAGCTCACGTCTTTTTCGATATCGGAAATAGCTCCCATTTCCGGGACGTCTATTTAATCGGCGGTTCAACTTTGTATTGCGCATGTGTCAATTTGTATTTGATAAAGCATTTGTATTTGATAATACAACTATCTCATAGAAGTTGCATTCTCCGGTATTATTGAGAAATGTGGAGACCCTTCAGCTAATAACGTCTCCTTTTACAAAAGGACATCATTATATAGATATACGAGCTTCCTTGAGAAGTCTCGACTTCATTTCAAATTGAATATCGAAATGATAACTTTCTAGTTACAAGTGGTTGAAAATAAGTCCTTTTAATTAAATAAGAAAATCTTATTACCTATTTATTCTCTCAAATCTTATAAATCTTATAAATTTTTTTGTGTATTAATAGTAAATACAAATTAATTTATTCATCATTACACTGAAAAAAAATTTTTTATTGAAAATGGACAAATCAGAATTTTCTGGTTAAATTTATTAGAATTCTATTAGGTGTTGGAATTAATTCGTAGCGTTTTTTAATGAAAGAATGTTATTTATTTCACATGAGCATTAAAAAATACATTAATGAAAGTACTTCCCATCACTTGTAAAACGCTACGAATTAATTCCAACACCTAATAATTGAGATAACCGGAATTCCGATTGATACAATATTTCTGATAAAATCTATTAGAATTTTTATTTTTACTAAAATAATTATATCAATTAGAATTCTAGTTATCGCAACTGGAATTCTAGTAGATTTAACCAGAAAATTCTGATTCGTTCATTTTCCACCAGAATTACTATTTAATCCAAGACCACTTTTCTCAGTATAGTAGCATATATCCCACAAAAAAAGAATGATAACGAAAGAGTATAAAAACGCTATTTAGTGTCGAAAATTCAGGAGTCAGGCGAAAAGACGCGATCAAATATTCAGCGGGGAAAATCCGTCGAGCAACTTCATCAAAGAATGCACTCCTCGAGTTTAATGCAAACCTTACGAAGGCGCCGGCTCGTGTATACGTCCTCGAACTAAAAAGAGCTTCGCTCTACAGCAGGTTCCTCTCCGGAGGAATCGTTTATAAGCATTGCCAAGGAGGACGAGGAGGTGAGATCTCGTCTCCTCTTCGCTGCTCTTAATCCGAGAAGGTCGAGAATTTATTATCGGGCGACACAGCGCAACGGGTGTATTCGCGATGCATCGATAATCGTATTCGATTCATCGCCCTTCTCAGGTGCCCAGGTGCGGGCGGTCGATCGGCGGTGGATCGGAGAGGTGTAAATCGCGCTTTCACGACCCTCGCGCGCACGTTTGTCGAGGTTTAATGCATCCTTTCGTGGGCGGAATCGCGTCGACCTCCCCGCGCGATCCCTCGTTTCCCATCCCGGTTCTCTCTTCACCGTCACGCCTCGTTTTCTTCTCTTTTGCGGCGGCATCACACCCTCGGTCTCATAAGCGGTTTTACGATTTGCATCCCGTTCGCGTGAGAGGCCCGATATTCGAGCACGGCTGAATATTCCACGACTGCGCTCAAGAACGTCGTGCGAAAATGAACTCTGCGACGGCATCATCTCCGAAGGAACAGTGTATCGTATTTCCGGAATCATTTTTTTCCACAAAAATAATTATCGACTTGTTTTTGCTTCGATTTTGCTTTCGGTTTTATTTGCACGGAATCAATATTCGTATTTTCGAATATTAAAACCACCTAAGGTGCTCTAGCAATAACTGCTGAAGATGCCAATTTGTTAATTTCCTATAATTGTTTTTGGTTAGTGAAAAATTATTTTGCTATTATTTTTATCATTTTTAGAATTATTTCCATTGTATTTACACATTTTCAATATTCTGTATTATATGTCTATACATTGTATATCTATACAAAAAAGAAAAAAATTGAAATGATTAACGGAGGCCAAAATGATATCACCGACGATTATTAAAACAATATTTAAAAATTTTATCTCAAATCTTTTAAATTAAAATTTAAAATGATCAAAATTTTTCAGAATTATTCGACTTTGCTGCACAATTTCTTCTTTATTTGATGGAATGATTCAAGCTTGAATAAAGAGATATAGTTATTACTAACTTTTTTATTAATAATCATATTGATTTTTCAAACTCTTAAATTTTTTATGTCAAACTGCTCTCTCTTTTTCTCTCTTTAATATTATCATTATTATTCTTTTACTTTATATTTTTATATCTTGAAACAATCTAACGTCCGCTGCGCGAACTAGCTCATCGAAAATTATCGGGAACGAAAGAGAATCGAATCGGAGATTGAAGACGCTTTAATTGTTTCTAACTACACGATATTTTAACATTTATTTTAATCAAACGACATTTATTCGATCACATAATGCAATTTACACTCGTTACAATCTAGATATTCTTCTATTTTTTTAATTTTTTTTTTCGCTTGTTTCTTTTTCTCTATTTCTTAGAGGGCTTGCCCTAGAATATTAATAATTGATCTATCCATCTTTTTAACATCGACGTACAAAATATTCTCAAATGAGATGTGATTCCGTCACAGTTTGATTCTCGAACGGAGCGCGACGCGCATGCATACCAATCGGATGGAATTCACGATACATCTACACAATATTGTCTGCGTCGATACGTCGTCTACGTAACAGCAGAACTCTGATCGCATAACTGCGAAGCAAGTAACTTGCGTATGTCGATGACATAAAATAATATGATGATATAATAATGTATATAATGACCATAATATGATCTGTGTAATGTGTATAATATATAATGACGCTGATTGGATCCTTGTTTATTCGTCTGTTCTTCACACTTACTTGTTATCGATCACACCTGCGTGAAAACCTTCCGTCAGTTTACAACTAAAACCATGACGAATAATTGATAATTTTGATTCGAGCGGAAAGATGCGGAAAGTAATTAAAAACATTATCGAATACAGTTGTAAACATCAAGTGTTATAATTAAACTGAAACGAATGATTAAACGACACGGTGAACTGGCAGTACAAGTTGTAAAATATTAATTGATTTACGCAATGTATATAATAACCATTAATTTCACTTTATTAATCGGTTACTTTTTTGAGAGGTACCTTTTAATCTCTTGATTATGAATATTATTAATACAACTGTTAATGTTGACAACTGTTAAATTGATTGTAGTGTATTAATATTTACTTGTCCAGAAAAAAATTTTATTTAAATGAATGTTATTTGAAATTTGATCATTAAATTTTAAAGTTTGAAGAGATATGGCATAAAATGTTCTACATATTTAATGTTTATTAAGGAAATATTTTTCTTAGATTCACTGACGAATCTGTTAATTAACAATAAAATTACAATAGAAATTTATATATTTTATGTCACACAGTTGAATAATCAGTTGTATATCTAATCCAAGATTTAATTTTGACTTTGACAAAGAAAAGGCAATAATTTTGTAATGAATCCTGATATAACGTCAACGCAGCATCGTAGGGAATCTATTTTAATATAATTCAAATACACCATCGACTATATACTTATATATATATATATATATATATAAGCGGTTTACGCTGTTCAGAATAGTTAATGTGCAATAGGTAATGTGCACGAACAATTAATCCATTATTATAATTTCAGTATTTGATTAAATTGCTTCAATATCTAAACAATAACAAAATTCATACAATAAAGTTGATTTTGTTTTCAAAAGTTTCAGGACTTTGTCTTATTTCATTTAATTAAGTGCAAAAATTATCTATTGTACATAGTTTTATTTAATTTAAATGTATCCGTCCAATAAGTTTATCAGTTTATCATGACCGGTATGATCGTCTCTCTTATAAAATTGGAATTTTCATGGCTCTTATATCTATTTGCATAATTTAATGGAACATTATATTATATATCCTGGCTAGTCATTGCTTTGATATGTGTATGTTAATGTAATCACTACAAGTCTTCAGAAATTCATCTTGTTACAAATTGTACATGAACACAGTTATCGAGGAAACCCCGATTGCTTCCAGTAACTAGTAAGGCTTAATTGCAAGATGTATATTCATTAATACAATACTTCTGTTTGTTCTTGTGAATTGGAATAACTGCCAACTTATAGCTTCCCCTTTTGATCTGCACGAACTGCGTTAATAAAATTGTCACGTTTGAATGAATCAGCCTCTTAAGAATCAGACTCGGCGACGAGATTCTTTTCCTTACGCTCCATTCAAAGTATTTTTACAGTATCGACGAACGAATTGATAATGTGCAATTTATACATATCAATCCGCAAGTTTATCGCACGAAATTGAATGAACTGATCGGTTGAAAAGCCTCGAACACTAGAGAAAAATGCTTGCGGTAGTATTTGTCAATTAAAAGTGCATCATGTTAACGGTTATGTAACCGATATGATGCACCCGGAAGATCAAAGTTTTAGCGAATCAGGGGAGTTCGCGACGCAAATGCATAATTCATGAGCGAAACACAATTTAACTTTTAAATTCCACGTTCTCGCCACTGCCTTCCCGCCTTCCTCCCTTCCGTCTGCCCTATCCTTCGTCGCGCTTTAATTATCGGCTATCTGGTAATTACGGACGACACTTTCTTTTTGGTCGCCGATACCGCCCGGAATTCACCGCGGTCTTATATTAATTTGAGTTCCTATCTGTCGACTTCGTACGTCCCGATAACCCAAAATCATCCCCAGAAATGCAAATGAGGCGAAGCGAAATGTTTTTTCGAATAGTTCTTTTTTCCTTTTATTGAAAAATCTATACGAGAACTATCGATGCTTAGCTGTATGAATGATCGTTCTTATGATTTTACCAAAGCTTTGAATAAAAAAAATGTTATATACGAGCTCTATCTTAAAATTTTTAAAACCGAAATCGTTTAAGCTTGAAAGATAAAATGGACGTAGGTAGAAAATTTAAAAAAGTATTTTTTATTAAGTAATATTTTATACAATGTAATTAATTCTTATCTAATTTTTTCATAAAATATAATTGAACAATTACATAAAATAATAATAAAAAAATTTATATAAATAAAACACGAAATACAAATATTATTTTTCAATTTTTTTATTTTTATCAATGATCATATAATCTTATTGTTATGAAATTTTGTTTAACCAAACACACAGAGTTACATATTAATTCATGGGAAAAGAAGACTAGGCATGCTTTTGAGATGGACAGGGAGAATTCATTTTATATCAAGACAAAAATGGTCATGGCATTTCCGTAAAAGTGTATTTCTTTTGAATATCCATGTAGGTACGTCGAGAAAGTTCTTTCAATGTAGATAAATGGAAAATTTAACATTATGAGTTCTGCTGCTGTAATTTCTCAACTGCTGGCAACAAAACAAATATTGACATATATTAAAAAGTCTTTTCCTGGAGTTGATAGACGCCCATCATTTATTATGAGCAGAGAAGTTTTATCTCGAGAATGAAGCGAGGCAAAACATTCTTTTGAAGTACAGAACTGTTGGGAACTATTTTGTGTAAATAATTTGTGATGACCATCTATCACGAAGAAGTTCTAAACAGTTTTACCAGACGTCTGAAAAACGAAAACTGACAAACATCATAGGAACTCACAGTAATGGGCATTGTGTTAATTTTAATGAATCATGATAGGTAGTAGAAAATTTCTATTCTACATCCTTTATCAATATTATTATATAAACATATACATTATGTACATAGAAAAATCACGGCATATATATAGATTTATACATGTATATATGCCCGTCTACAAACAGATAGATTTAAATGTGAGCATTTGGGTATTATATAATTATATATTAATACTTATTAAAAATGTCATAAATGTATATTTTAGTCGTTTCTCGTAGCTGCTAGAAAACTTGCAACGTGGAAATAAAAATATAGGAATAAATTTCATCTTCTCGGACGTTGACGGGTCAGACCAGAGTGGAGAGTGAAGCGCAGCACTCTCGGCAAGGAGGAGGGAGAACGGATGGTTGCAATCGCGAGATATCCCGGTTTAAGCTCGAAATTAAGCCGAACCGAGCAATCCGAGTCGTCCTACCGAGGAATTCTCCTCCGTAGTTAGGTATGCAAAGCAGGAAGCAAGGCAAGAGGGAGCCTGTCCAGGCCCAATCAGAGAATATAGCCAGCGGCAGTTGTATGCACATGGAGGTGCATTCGCGCATCACATATAGATCCACATGTGCGAACACACACACACACACACACGCGCGCGCGCACGCACACGCACACACGCGCACACACACACACACATACACGCGTGTATCGGACACACTGTGTGTCCACAAACACGTAACACACTTATTCTGGTCAGGTCACAATGAATGAACGAATGCATATACGTATCCGGGCCAGCTGTGGAAATTCAAATATCGCCTTTGAATTATAGCCGTCGGATTATCTTCCAAACCACTCTGGATAACGCGTTTCGTTAAGATGGCACAGCAAAATTTGCGTTTTATTTAAAAGTAGGTACGTATTCAATGTTGCATGCGAGCTCACTCACCTCTGTGAACCGAAAGTTCTGAGAATTGATTACTCAGTATCAAGTTATCTTCGAATGTTAGAATGAGCATAGATTGAATTAAATCTATGATTATAGATCTATGACACGTCAAAGAAACTTCCCAAATCCACTCACATAAGAGCTATATGCGATTAAATAATTTTTTCTCCCCAAAATTAGAAGAAGATAATTTTTAAAGATATTTCCTACACAATGATTGATTAAGAATAAATGATTGACAAATGTATTATTCTATTATACATATATAATGTATAAATGTATTATTCAAATGTATTATTATTTGAATTTATTTTCAGACTATTTAATATATTAATATTTCGAATATCTGATTTGAATTACAGAACTGTAATATTTCTATACAAAATATGTGATGTATAAATTTTAAAAATGAGAAATTTTCCATAACAATTAGCGTCCCATAATATTCTCGCAACAGAAATTTGTTTTCGAGCCAGCAATTGTTAATCAGCTACGTTATGTGGGTAATCAGCAATGTATATACACAAAAGTAGGATATAGACATGAATTATATGTGTATATACATTTGCCGCAGCGAAATGATAACACACAACAATTTCCGGCGATGTTAATGCGCTCGGTCACTCGTGTCGCTATCAATCCAGTTCCCGGCGAGTAGGTATTTAATCAACCAATTAACGATGGCCTACTAATTAATTAATTACAGGGCAAATTTGTGGTAAACTACGGTACCGTAGAAATTGCATTTGTTGTATTTATAAGTGGGAAGAAAAATAGTTAGGCCAACGCTATTACTATCGTTATGCTGGATCGTGTATATCATTATTTACTCAGTGTATCATCTTAAGATTTAATGGGATTTAATTAAGAATTACGTGGGTTCCGCCACTTTGCACATCTATTTATATATGATCTTGCGATTGTATAATCCACCGGAACCCAGCGGAAGCGAGCTAGGAAAGAATATTTTATACTGAATATCTTAATTAATATCTGATAATTTACATGAACATTCCGCAGTATAATTTATCAATTGCGGCTAATAGCTTTATTGCTAAGATTATGCATGGTGCATGTGTTGCATCTCTAACAACATAGAGGAGATATAATAACAGGAACCGTTAAGAAATAATAATCAGATAGTCTATGTACACACATATTCATTATAAAACTGCTGATCGAATATTAATAATTTTGCACTTTGCTTAAGCGACAGATTAACGGTGCCTCTTGATTTTCTTAATTTAAAATTATAAGTAAAATTTCATGCTTTATAGATACAACACTTTAACGTCGCAGTTAATACGCGTTAATGTATAAAAATAACAGGAAAATGAAGAGTCTGTAGGATTAATCGAAAAAAAGTCGAGGCCTAGTCTGTAAACGCTTTATCGTGTCTACTTAATGATAATCTATCGAACGTATATCGTTTATCAATTTCGATCAACGCGATATGCTCTCCACACGTCGTGAGAGAAACCTGGAATTTGCATATCTAATCGCCAGCTTATTTACGTGTCGTTCGTTATCGCAGAGAATCCACGACAGAGGAAGCTCGAAGTTAATTCGAACTAAAAGTACAACCGGAAGCGACTGCTTGACGATGGTTATGTCCGCTCGCGTCTCTTCATCCTCAGGTTTAACGACGCGTCAAATTCCGCTCGCACCGGCGCGTCGCGTCGCGTCGCGACGTCCAAATATAAGTACACTGGTCTACGCGTTTCAAGTTCAACGCACCCGCGGCCAATAACGCAACGCGGCGCATCATCCGTAGTATGTAAAATATATTGTACATTAAAATACATCAGAGTATACATTAAAATACTCGTATACTTGTACGCGCAATAAATTTCGACGCTGTTACCCATGCTGTTTGGATAAGATAGTCAAATAAGACGCACTTTATTCTCTTCTTCTATTTTGAACTTCTTTGACTTACTTGGGTCACAAGAATTTTCACAATTAAAAACAAAACAATATCTGTATGATGAGAATGATACGTCGATGTGAGAAACAATTATATTTTTTGAAAATGCTTTAAAAAATTTACCAAGCCATTTGGCGCATCCATTTCCATCATTTTGAATGGATAAAGTTGAAGTAAAATATCAATTTTTGAATGTACTCTCTCTAAAATTTTACAAAATTTCTGTAAAACAGTATGTATAACAATATTCATGAAAAATTTTAACGCATATATTATGTATATAAATCGATACAATGAAATCGTATAAAGAGTCTCTATGTCTCTAAACATCTCTGTGCGTTTTGAAATTTAAATGAAGGTTTAGAAATATCCACGTGGATTTTGCAAGCCAATGTCAGAGTCGATCGAGAGAAGAGATTTAAGAACGGGGAAAGAGCTCAAAATGAACGGTCGGTTGATCGCGAAAATCTGGGCGGAAACCGCGGCAACACGGCGCTCCATGGATGCTGTAATATCGCATTGTAATGTTGCGCGCTCTCCGGCTCTCTTGCATTAAACATGAGCTATATATCGGCATTGTGTTCTATACATAGACCCAGGCTAAATTTACATTATGTTTATGTGGCTAGTAATTGAACAGGACGTGTCAGAGTTGACATGCGAGAGCTCGGCTGCGCAGCGTGGTCCCCGTGAGATTCGAGAACAAGGCCTCGTCGTCCTCGTCATCGTCGTCATCGTCGTCGGGCCATTAAACAATTCTATCCGAAATATTGTGCGCAATCTTGGCACGCTTCATGACAAAAATAGAATTATATCTTTATATACAACGAAAATTGAATCACGACGTTGACAAGTATCGGAGAAGCAAAATGCGGCATTATTTAACATTTTATAACATTGTCTTTTAAATTAAATATCAGAACACCAATGACATAATGGTTTCCATCCGCATTTTTAATCATTTAAACGCGTGAAAAATTTAATCGCTGTAAAATTTAATTTATTTTTTAAACACGAAGCGTTTCTCGATTTTTTAGTAAGTGCGAATCTGGCAAACGTCGGTTTGAGTTTTGATACGTCCAATTTAATTTATCATTGTTTTGATTTTTGAACTTTTTATCAATGTTTGAACATATTCGAACTAAAAAAAAAACTTTGATTTTGTTTAAAAAGTTCTTAATTAATTATTCTTGCGTGTTTGTACCATCGTAACATTCAAAATTAAATTCGAACGAAAGAGATCGAAACTTGTACTCGAAAAACGAGAAACTAGAAAAATACTTTTGCTTAAAACCGTTTTTATCTAGTGTTTCAATTATTCTCGAAACTGTTGAATAAATCACTACAACTTCACGCAAATGATCCATTCATCGTATGCGATCTGAACTAAATCTATGGTCGGTATTCATAGTTGGATCTTACATTTAAGATCCTTTTAAGTACAGTCTTAAGATGTCACGAACCAATGAAAAAGAGCCGTATTAGCATCTTAAAACATTACTTAAGACGGTCTTAAAATAGGAACAAATTATGAAGATCGCTTTATAATCTGTCAGTGTTTAGGATATACGGAAAAAAATCTACAAATTATTATTATATGCCACGAGTTGTTTGCAAAGTCAGAAGTTTATAAGAAATGAACTTTGCAAGAGTGTCGGCTTTGCAAGTATAAAAGGATCATAATTCATACAGTTCGGACAAATACATTAAGATACTTGCGAGACGTCTGAAGTATTATATTATAATAATGTAGCTCGACGATACGAATTACAAAGAGGATATTAAGAAATGCAATACATTCACGCTCTAATTGAAACCATTGTGATATTTATGAACTGAACATGAGATCTTTCCTGACGTTTGAGTCAGTAATTTAAATCAAAAGTTTATGGACGTAAGAACATTATTGGTACTTGGTGTTTCTGAAAAGCAATTAGTGATCAATAAGAGAGGCCGCTGTTTTGACGTCGAAAACTAAAACGAAAGCGACGAATAAAATAAATCAATAATCGATTTATCCTCGTAAGTGGTATTTTCCATAAGAAAGATGCAAATCGTATACAGATTACACGCTCCTTGTGTTCCTTGTGCAAGTCAGATTGGTTTCATATCTGTTCTAAAGATGAACCTGGATCTACAAGTTTACTCACGCCGCGCATCGTGTAATACTTCAAACTCTGGCTACATCACGTTTCTCTGCCGCTCTCATTTGTAAATGTTACCTATACATTCTAACAACGCGCAATAATCGTATGTTCGACGTGCAATCGCAGTTCACGTCCGTGTATCGATTTATAATTACGCCCGAGTGTCGCTGGCATCCGAGCTACTTAGCGGACAATAACGCATTAATTGCCAGTTAAATAAATCGATCCTCTTAAACGATTACGCGCATCCACTGCTCGTATACGATATCCTCTCGTACCGGTATATGCGGATAAAACGCGGAAAATGATGGTGGTCATAAGCGCTTCTTCATTAGGGCTTATACGAACGTAAATGCGCGTAAGCATATACAAGGGAGATAAGCGAGCGCAATAAATGAATAACGGATTAGTTTCAGCGATGGATAAAGCGATACGGCGCCGGTACACGCACCGGTGTGTATATAAAATAAACTATGTGTGATAAATGAACAGTCGGTTAATATTAAACTTTAGCGCGCAGCCGCTGAATCGTATTTATAATTGACGAGTCCGCGGCCGTTACTCACCGCTTATCCTTGCCTGGTTTATCCATGCGCATACACGCGCGTGTATTCGCGCGTAACACGCTCACGCGATAACGAACGAATCAATAATATTTTTTTTTTTTATGTCAAAATATTCGGCAAAAACTCGTGCGAAAATAAACCGTTCTCCGGCGAATGTCGATCGCGACACTGTGACGTGTTTAACACGACGTTAATTGAATTGTCCGCGATACGGCAATTAGTGATAATAACCGTGTTACTCAAGACGCGACTTTATGCATCCGATGAAAATTTCAATAGACAATTTAATTAATTATCAATTAGCGCGGCAACGCGAACGTTACACAACCTGTGCCCCTTTAATACCAAAATGATGGAGTGGATAGCGTTTGTTTGACATTGATTGAACCATCGGCTGAGGAATTACGAATGGTAACACGGTGTAATCCATGAAATTTAGATGTTTATCGGGGAAACAACGATTTATCAATTGAAAGAGATTAATTAATGTAATTTGAAAGAGAGAACTCTGTCCGTGATAAGGGAGAAAATGTTGGATCGACTCCGGATAACCACGTATCCGTGCTTACCGGTCAATCCGGCCCATGATCCGTTCTCCGCCGCTGATCCGCCGCGGATTTTCTAAGAAGAACCGAGCGGCGCCGGGATCGACCGAGGGGTCCCGGCTGGTCCCGCACGAAGGGCCCCACGGGCCCCACGGCAGGCCGGCTTCCGCTTCGCTCGGCGCGCCGGGCTCTCGCCGTTTGTTCCATTATTCTCGTCCTCTTCATCCTTTTCTCCCTTCCCCTCCGCATGTACGTTGTACCCTGTGATTTCGTAGCGGTTGGGGCCTACCGATCCGCCGCGCATTCAGTCGGCGTTTCGCGCGAAGCGCAAGTGCGCGCACGCATGTACGTACGCACGCACGCATACACGCGCGAGCGGATAAAAGGGGTCCCGGAGTAAGGATGTGACAGCTGCGACCCGCTCCTGGAGGCCCATCGTGCGTCCGTACCGTCGCCCTTCACGCCGTGTGTGGGCGATCGGCAGCCGGGAGAAAAAAGGAGAATAAAAAAGAAGAAAAAGAAGAGAACGCGCGGAGAAGTATCGCAACTAGTGATTCGAGATATGAGAGAAATCGCGCTCAAAGCGTACCGGTGAGCACTGTGAGAGAGTTGATCATCGTTGATCCTTATAAATCGGGTCTATCTCATTTCCGCGAGATCGATAAAACGCACATGCTGGCGAGAGGATATCATATCAAGCGTGCTCAGTGAAATCAGTTTCGTAGGCGATTGAGGGCGAGCGATGTCATCGATTAGCTGCATGCCGGGTGGATGTTACGTCTTAGTTGGTGATTTGAATTATTGTGAAAAAAAAAAGATGAAAAGAAAATCGGAGGACTTCAAAGGAAAATAGAAGTAGTGGATTTGTAACATTAAGAAGTTTCAAACTTGTCAATCATCAAATTGCCTTTTGGTTATCAAATAGTTAGCCTATAAATATTTTTGTGTATCGAAAAAATTCATTAAATAATTCTTTTACATAAAAATAAAAAGAATCTAATTTTTTTCGAAAAGGATTGAAAATCCGAAATATTTTATTAGAACATTTGCGTGTAAGACTTGTACTAATTAGCGATAAAAGAAACGCTGTTCTACTGTACACAAACTCATAATGAAATTGGTCGAGAAAAAAACGACCGGTTTCAACGGTCCTCCGGTTTTTCTACCATCACATCTTTCACTTGCCTCTTCTTTCGATATACATACCGGAGCACAAATCAAAGGTTCTTTTTGCTCCATTTTTTATTACGCGCGAGAAGAAAGATCGTTTTTAACAGAAAAGATTAAAATAGGACGTATTAAGCTAGAGAAAAAAAAATTCCAATAAATCATGCGTTCGTGTTAAAAATGGAGATCTTTACTGAAATGTTCGTCAATCGATATTCAGTCGAAAATTAAACGCTTTCACAAAACAGAGCGCTTAATGAAATCTTGGTGGAGAAGCCACCGTTGCACTTGAGAAGTAATATCAAACTTACTATCAAACTCGTTTGTTACCGAACATCCTGTACATATATATGTACTTCTATTAGTGATACATGAAAGTAGCAATTTATAGGTCGTAATTTACGGGTACTTGGCGTTTAAAGCTGCACTCGAGGATCTGGGGAAGTTTCAAGCGCTTAAGAGTTTCCTCCTTCTCTAACGTACCACCTCCTTTGAGATATTTGTCGAACGTTCAAATGCACTCGACGAAATGGATCTCTTTGCAGGTCGTAAACGTCACCGTGGTCGCCATTCTTTCCTCAAGTTTGCTCGTAGTACTTGAATTTCTCTTTAATGGGAAGGAACGACTATCTTTCTCAAATGTTGTCAATCCGTCATTGTCAGTATCCAATTACCGCTTGTGTGTCAAAATGATTTTACATCAAATCTTGATTTCTAAATTCCGTATAGCACAGATATAATTAAAGAAACCATTTTTTCTAAATGGCGAAATTTTTTAAAGAGAATTACAAGCCCTCGATGAAGCAAAATTTTTGAATGTTTCTTTTCTATTTAAAATTAGTAATTTTTTTTTAAGGACTTAACCAAAATAAGGCAGAATAATTATGTATATAAAAAGTATGTACTAATTTAATTTACAATCATGACGAGATTAGTTTTTTTATTTCAGAAATATTAAATCCCGCCATTGCTATAAAAAATTTGACGCACTTGACACAAAATAATTACATTTATTATATTTATAGTAATAAAATCTCCCCCTCCCCCCTCTCTCTCTCTCTCTCTCCTGGTGAAGGATATAATTTACCTTACCGGGATATAAATCGCACTGTGCAAAACAATGTCGCACGACCTCGCAATAACCAGGACGCCGTATCCCCGAGCGGACTTTAATGCATACGTAATTTAATCGTGCATCACCGGAGTCCCTGGGTTTGTGGAAAGGACAGTTTTCTGTTGTTTGCGATTCGCTTGTTGTTGTTCTCGCGTGCAGTCGCGAGAAATCCAGTTTTCGCAATAAACTCACATCACACATTCGTGCATCGCGTCGCATCGTGTCGGCTGCTTCTTTTCCCTTGCCGAGTGGCAACTTCTGTTGCATCGCTCTGCCCCATTTCCTTTTGTATACCGTCGACCCCGTTTTCTCTTTCATCTTCCTGGTGAGCGAATGACAAATTCAGAAGCGGGCTCGGCCCGGTTTGTCCATGGCGAAAAGAGAACTCTCGAGTAAGATCATCCCTCTTGTATCCTCGTCAGAAGTCTCGTCGAAAATGCACGCTGTAAATTCTCTCACGCGTCGTTACACGAGGGAAAACATGGGAATAAACGCGAAAATTCGTAATGGTTTATGTTACAAATGAACATTAATAGCTCTTTCGTCGTGCTACAAGAGTGAATAGTATCGTTTTACGATCTTCGTGAAAAAAAATTATCAGGGGAATATTATTCTTTGTAGACTGGATGGCCTGTTATATCGCCGGCATTCGTAATCGATCCGTTCCAAACGTTTCCAAACGTGCGAATGTTTCACGCAACTATGAGTGTGTAGTGCCATTTTTAAAATTATATTTGAATAATATCATGTTACATATATCGTATATTCCACTAATATTTTTATGAAATATTTATTTAACGTAATACTTCTATACATTATCTGTGTCTTTCACTAAAAAAAAAACGTCTTTGTAATTCTCGAATATTTCATATGAGAAAACCTTCGATGACACATTTTTTCTTTCTACGTTTTATCGCAGAATGTTCCTTTCTAATAATTGAAAATTGTAATTGTAAAAATCGAATATTTGATAACTTTCTCTTAAGATGTAACATGAAAATTGCCATTAGATTCGAACTAAATAATTCTCAATTCTCTTTTTCTGTGGCATGAAAAAATAAACAGATTGCCATGAGTGCCGAATGCGTGAAAAAATAAACGGTTAAAGAGATTACGCTAGTCTCTTAACTCCATGAAAGCATTTCGTAGATTTTTACCACGAATAATAGAGTTTTATATTTCATGACTATAAATTTTCTACAAAAATACGATGTCGAAATAATATTGCAAGCCTAATTACATTTTTATAAATGCAACAAAAATAACTTATATGAAAACAAAATTATTTAATGCAATGATTTACTCTTTTAAGGTTTGAATTATAATTAATTATACATACATTACTAGACAAAACTCTATACAAAATAAAACTATAATAATAGATTTCATGTAAAATATGAATGATTTCATACACTGGAAAAAATGTCTGGTTACATTAATTGGAATTCTACCACAAAGATTAATTTACCACATCCACAAAGGTTAATTGTAAATCAGACATTTATAGTTAAATCTATCAAAGATTCTAATTGAAATAATCAGAAATTTAATCACAGAATTCTGATTGGTATGATCAGAATGCGTTTGTTTGTACTTCTTGTTGATACATCCAGAACATTTTTCTCAGTGTACATACACATTTCTGCAAAAAGTAGAAAAATTGTTTTATTATGATTAGAATTTCTTTTAAAAATATTTTTTAAATAATTAAAATTGATTATATATAAGTTTTTCTTCTACAAATATCTATATGCAAAAGTGAAGATTTATTGCTTAAAATGTAGACATTAGTTAACTTAATTTGAATTATTATAAAAATTTGTTTGATTTTAAAACAAGAATAGTGACACACATAACTTGGTCATATGTAACTCTCGTGGCTTTTGGAAAATCAATCTCGACATGATACTTATCGTTCGAGCACTCAAGCCTAAGCTGTTGGTCAAGCAAGTAGCCTCTTCAGAATGTATTCAACACGATTATCTTCCTTCTGCGTCTCTTCACGCGTTTACTACAAGAGAACCGCGGGAGCTGACAGCTGAATCGTTTGACCCATTTCCTCTTCGCCGTCGTTTCGCAATACATTGCTAGCATAACGGCCTTTTGTACACCTCGTATTGCTCTAGCATGTCCCACTTGCGACGTCGGAAATCGGCTGGATGCGGTTATGCTTCCTTCCGTTTTCCATCGCCGATCTCTATACCTGACTTATACATGCATCAAAGATTCCACGAGAACTTGAATTTTTTTTCTTCTGAAATTTTGACCCCCTCTAGAGCCTTTCGTGAAAGAATAAAGATTACTAATGTTCAGAAGAAATTTTTAAACATATAAATATAGATGTATGTTATCAATTGATAATTACAAAGAGAAATACTTTCTTGTCATGCAATAAACAATAGCTAAATGAAGTAAAATTCCTTCTATAATTAATAACGTAACAGTATATTTATTGCTAACGCTCGATGCAAGAATCATGTGGGCGTCGATTTTTCCTTGGAAAAAATGTATGTATACGATGACTTTCACATGAACAAATTCTTGGTCGCCACTTTTCTAACACAAATAATTCATAAGAATCTTTATTTATTCCATTTTTGTACATAAAGAATTTTTTTTTTATTATTTACATATTTATGGTTAGAAGAATACAACAGATAATACAATCAACAGATAATACAATAAAGGTATCTTAAAAATATTTTTCAAATATAGACACATCAAATGATAAACTATTGCAGAGTTAATGTTGAAAAATTGATCAGGATCATGTATAAAATAAAAAATTTTTTTAATATTTGTTAATTATTAAAATCATTAAAATACATCATAATTAAAAATCTTTTTTATATTATCTGATACTAACTAGATTATCAATACTTTTTGCATTAAGATTGTAGGATTAAATTGTAGGATTAAATAAGATTTAATAATAGCTCCTTTTCAAATTTCTACCTTTTTCAGCACGTTAAGGACGGTCTTCGTAAAAGATTAAACACTGTTTTTCAATTATGTCAAATTGACAGCGACATGGGCAGGAAGATATTATAAGATCTTAATTTGAGATTTTCATACACAGTGCATTGAAGACATGTTCATTAAGTAATATAACCCACGAGATCCGCGTGGAAGGTGCGAATTCGAGGAAGAGAGGTTGTATTTCTTGGCGTATCTAACCTGTGCTTACATTGGATTACGCCGAATTGTACAGCGTTACGAAGCGCACACGAGAATCCTACGTGCGCATTGGTCCTCGTGTTTAGGTGAATTAACGTAGTGCCGCAGGGCAACGAGGATTCTCCATTATACATGCTGGGGTCGAGGAACTTCCGTAAAATGGAGACGTGTTAATATTTGCGTGCATATACCGGATCACACGGTTACGTTATTCAGCAAACAGTCTCGTGAGTAATGACCGTCGTATCTTGATGCTCGCGGTAATCCTCTGCACATTTCGGGAACATTGAAACTTGACTCGTCCGTCACTTTTAGTCCGGTTTCCTTTTGTCCCGAAGAATCGTGGAATCTCGAATCGGCTCTTTGCATCATTCGCCACTTCAACTTTTAAAAGAAGAGAACTAAATTTGAAGTTTACGTCGTCGTTAAATTCTTCTCTTGCCTCTCATAGCTCTGAACACTCGATCGGCTAAGATATACAAAGATGATACAAAAAGATGATCTATTTTTGTATCCTCATGATGACCAGTGGTATAAAAGTAGATGATCTTTTCGCAAGAGGAAAAAAAGAGAGAAATTGTTCGCTAACATTTTCTGTGAAGGAAGATTTTTAATTGAGATAATTTATAAACTTATTGGATAAAATATTCGACTCGCTTTATTAATTAATTTTCTTTATTAATGAAACTTCAGACTACAAATACAGAAAAAATCAAATTCTTAATAGGAAGAGAGAGAGAGAGAGAGAGAGAGAAGAGTTTTTTTCACACACACGACACATTATTACTTCTGACTCAAGCATGCATAATCTAAGCATGACATAGACATATCCGTATTGGAAAAATACGAGCTATCATATTGACGAGGATAAATTGTGCTTGTCAACTAATTATTCGAATTGCGTAGGTGGTGCGACCACACCTCGGAGACACGTAAGAATTGTGACTCGTGTCATTATGAATATGTTTCGCCGAGTCACTTATGCCGCTGCGGGGCTCAGCTCGATCTGCTGTATCCAGAGGCGGAACAGAGAGGAAGGATGCATGGAGAAGTGAATCAGACGAGAGAAACTCATGAGGGAAAGACAGAGGAAAGAAAAGAGCGAGATAGAAGTCGTCGAAGAGGGGAGAAGTCGACGAGATTTCGTCTTTCCCGTCTCTTTTTCTTCTTTCTTACGGCGTAAGCCAGTGCTATTTCTGGCTTCACTCTTTTTTTTTTTCCTTTTCGTCTTTCTCCCTCTTTCTCCATTTTCCTCTCTTTCTCTTTCACTGTTATCGTACACACATTTGCATATACATGTACAAGCTGATTCCACGGAACGCATTTTCCCAGGAAAGGTGTAAACTTTTTCCAGTTTTTCGTGTATTTGGTCCCACATTTCTGAAATTGTCTGAAAATCTTGTTGAACAAAATATAAAAAGAATGAACCCGAATAAGAACCTGAAAGTTTGTTTTAACCACATAACTTTTAGTTTAAGAAGCCATATTTACATTCTTGACATGTTCTTCGAGATATATATTTATGTTGTAAAATAATTTGAGAAATTAAAAGACGTTTAAGAATTTATACAAACAATTATTATTGTGCCCTAATTATCGCGACAATTTCCCCTGACATTCTTATCTTTAATTTATTAGATGAACAAGTTATATTTCAACATTTTTTGGAACAAAGTATGGCTAAATATTGAAAAATAATGCACCAAATGCAGCTATGGAGCTACCGAAATATGGCTCGCATGTGTATATAAAGGCTGATCATTCGTCTTTTGCGCATAGCAGCCGAGAGAGACAAAGGAGTTGGCTGTTGGATCCCGACATTTTCCTTCTCTCTTCGCCCTCCACCCCTCCCTCTCTTTCTCTCTCTCTCTCTCTCAGGCCGCTCTCTTCGTCTTCTTCGAGTATTCCACGAAGTTCGCATACTCTAACCCCGGCGTCGTTGGAATCTTAATTACGTTACAGTCCATTCATGGCAGCTGATGTCCCGACAACGTCATCACGTCTAGTCGCGACGTATCGACCGATTAGTCGCAAGAGCGTTGAAATGTCTCTTTTAAAAGCAACCTTGGAACAAAAAAAGAACGGAATTTCGAAAGATTATGATCTTATCTGGAAAACAATAAGAAAGTGGTGAAAATAACGTGATTAAAATAGATTCTCATGAAAATATAGAAATATACGTTTTTATTGCGTCGTAATGTAGCAGGATTTTATTTTCTCGATATTATTTCCTGATTTTATTTTTCGATTGACGACAACTGTCAGCTATAAATTATCGACATTCTTCGATTCTTTAAGAAAGAATTGGCAAAATATCCGCGTCTCTGCAGCACAGTGTGACGAATGCGATTCACCTTTGTCTGAATTTCACTGAAGGGCGCGTTGCAGACTGCCCGGATTACGTTCTTCTTTTCTGAAGCTCCATCAAACGAGAGTTCCCTGGCCGATACGACAACGTATATACAGCATATATACATCATGATCCTTCGAGACGTTTCTACTCCGGTATCCGATTAAACGTCACTTGTCGTTAAAAAGAGCTTTAGATGCTCTCAATCCTGTCGGTGTACATAGGTACAAGTCTGCATCGCATCTCGAAACGTGAACATTGTTCATCAATAAATTGAAACAAAGACTGGTTTTGATTTATTAAATTCTACTAGAAATAACACCGATAAGAGAAAGAAAGAGAGAGAGAGAGAGATTTCTTTAGTTGGATGTGACATATTTACACAACATGTTTTCCTCAAAAGCGTCTTTGTCGAGAATTTTTTAATTTAACAATAAAATCCAATGGGCGAGAGGCAAACAAAAAACGTATGAAAATTAAACGGGACAACAAAAGAAACAATCAAGTAAAGAATAACAAGTTCTGGAAGTATCGATTAAAAAGAAGTCGTTTACTCGCCGTCATTTCACCAGCGTTTCTTGTTCACGTGTAATTATTTTTTGACTATTTTTCAGTTCTCCTTTCATACGACATTAAACTTCGATATACAACGTGCGCTGTGATTGCAGCGTTAACAAGAGCAAGCTTCGCTTCTTTTTGAGCGCGCCGGCGATTTTTGCTTTACGTCTTGCGCGTTTTTGTCGATGCTCTTTCACAAATCATACATACACGTATGTATATACGTGTACAATGTATAGCAGAAACGAACAAAATCCAGGGTAACGGGAAAATGACAGGGATTTTAATGGAATTGAATGAAAAGTCAAATGGTTCTCTTCTATGCCTGTTCTTCGGGCGATAAACCCGTATCGTGGATCCGCTTATAGTCGGTTGCATCCTGCCATAGATGCACCGATAACTCTCGCCTGCTTTTCCTCGTAGATGCGGTCAAGACCTCCTCAACAAATGGTCACTATCTTCATCTTATACGGCGACACAGCCTAACCCACGCTCTTCACCATTAACATTCTTGTCTTTTGATAAAACTCTGTGATTCGAAGATATGTCATCAAAGAAGCTTAAATCAACCTTTCTTCGCACATTTGTAGACTCTTCATCGTTTCGAATTACCTTTTTTGCCTTTTTTGCAATTTAATTAAAATTTTTTTTGTTCCACTTTTGTTAAATAAGCCATAAATGAAATAAATATCTTGATATAATTTTCAAAGGTTATACCGATAATCATTTACAAAACAGATGTATACTGTATGAGAGAATTATATCCAAGTGAATTTACTTAAATAATTAAATTTTAAAGTTCAATTATTATAATTAAAATAAAATAAAATAAATTAAAATGAAATATAGAGAGTAGTACACATTATATATTTTGACAGAAACTTTGGATATTTGGATTACGCTCTCTTTTAATAAATGAACGTATATATGAGTGTGACAAAAGTTATTTGCGACTTTATGGTACCCCGTAGAATATCATTAATGTAATACGCGTATAATATCGTCGCATAATTCCACACTGTATTATCACCTTTATGACGGGAACAGTGCATGGGCAATTATATTATACCCATTTAATTAGATGCACACAGTGCAGAGGTATAATGCAACCTCAGAATTCGCAAAAGCACTTGACGCAATTCGAGAATAGTAAGGTAAACGACTGGTATGGAACAATTATTAAGCGTAACGAGGCACGAAATTTTAAATTAAAGGAGCCATAACGTTAAAGTCGTATTATTTCATCGTTTTTTTCACCGCATTACTACATTGATCGCTTGCCTTCATTTGCCCCTCTCTTAATGTTTCATTGACCGGCGACCATAATTTATTGCCTGGTCACCATCCGGTCTCATGTATCGTTCAAAAACGATTGGATTAAGTTCTATCGGGTTAAAGTGCCTCGTTTACGTCCATAAGTGGCTCTTGTGCTAATCTCAATTCTGAGTCATCGCTAACACAATTGCGCCTTAGCAAGCTGACAGCATCCGTCGATGAAGACTTACGTTCATCATGTTGTGCAATTAGCTGGCTTTAATTGAGGCGTGGTTAATCATGATCGATGGCAAGGCACTTATCCTTTATCTACTCCATACGTGTATGTAGCTTTAACCACCGCTTTTGTTATTTTCTTACGCTTATATTCTTATATATTTTGGACGAAGAGCATGCTTTGAGAGGACTTTTGTATGCATTTAAGCTATCTTACAAATCAGTTAATTTAGATAAAACTTTCACAGAAATCAATTTTCTTGATAACAATAATTATCGAGAAAAATACTTCTGATGATGAGATCTTCTGGGAAAATATTTGAAATGCCATGTTTGAAAAAAATATTTGATATCTTAAGTTTCTTACATTTACATTTATTTGTGAATTCTTTGACTAATGATCGATTCATTGACAGTTTTATGAATGATGAAAGGAAAGAAATTGTATTGCTGTCGGGAAAGATGCATATGGTTAAACGCACTGAAACTTTGCCTTTGTTTCTTTGCACTTTTAGCCACCATATATGGAGGCTTCCGCACACTTTCAGTACCCACTCGAAAGCTCTTTTATCGCGATGCAAGGTGCACAGTTTGCACGATGCAACGTCGGACGTTTTATCTTCTCGTATCCGTATTCACCGCGTGTAAAGTCACGTATATCTTTAGCGCTGACCTGAGAATTTTTAAGAAAATGTAGACTTCATATCAAATTTGAAAAAACTAAATCCTAGATTAGATTTTTAATACTTAAATACATTCATTTTTGCATTTGCAGCTTGTATTATATTGTATTTAAATCCAAATCATATATTTTTATTTATAAGAGCGCACAGATTTATTCAATAATTTATTGCATTTTTTATTATTTTATATATTTTACATAATAGATATAAGATGAAAAAAGTTGTAACTTATTACGTATTTTTTAATTAAAACTTTAATATAGTAAAACTTTTTTAAAAACTTGAGATTTATATATTAACATAAATTGAACTTTTTTTAATCATGAGTTCAATTTCCTTGAATTCTTACGAAGAAAGTGAAACAAGTTGCTCTTGCACTAATATTTTAATCGTACGAATTTTGCACGATTTTTTAAATTAAACATTCATTTTTGACAATAATAAAATTTAAAAAACAGATTTTTTAAAAGTTGATGCATCTTAAAAAGTGACATCTTCTATCATAATTTGATTCGCCTGTAATACAAGTTAATCCTGCACACTTCACACTCGTTCAATGATACGACTTTACGACTTGGCGACAACATTTCTTACTTACGTGATAGTTTTCTCACCTTTTCCTTCACTTTTTTATAACACTCACACGGCAGTATTGACGACTTCGAGGGCTCTTAGGGACTCAAAAGTATCTAGAAGCACCAATCAGAACAGTTTTCAGCAAAACACTTTCTTGGATTTTATTGTCCAATGGTTCTTACTTCAGCAACATAATTATTGTTGAGTAACTTATCTGAGAAGTCCACACAATGTCTTCTGATGGATGGATAATTACTTAATGAATAATCGAGAAATTATTATGATGAATTATTCTGTATTAATCAAATGAGATATAATTGATGTTGTGTTTTGTTATATATTTTTTACATAAAATGGCAAGAAGCCATTTGTTTCTATTAAATTTATGATATAATTAAAGCTTTAGAATTTACCAAGTAAGGATTTGCCAAGAAAATTTGTCAGGATTTGCACCATCGTTGGTTCTCTAAGACAAACTGAGTTTGTTAAGGCTGATTACACTAATACCAGTTAGTTAATTTTAATAAATTACATTTTTGTATATGTATTTTTTTATAAGAAATATTATTCATCAAAAAGGAATGAGATTTAAATAACAGTTGAGGTTATTTTCAAATCTTATATAAACTGAGTCTCAAATTAAATATAAAAAACTGAGAGATATTGCTTTACGCGCGAATAAATTTTATTTTTATTTATGAGAAACATCTATAATTATTTATAATCATTTATTAATTATAATTTACTTTACTGTAATTAAATCATTAACATTACCTAATTCATATCAGTAGTCTGCTTGTCAATAATTCTTATTTAAATATCGTATATTTATTTAAACACTAATTTCAATCTTGAAGTTCGAGCTGTTTAGCAGTAAAGTATAGTAAGTGGAAATTATTTTCCCTTCGCGTTGAGGAAACCAGTTTTTGAGCTTTATTCCAATTTCCAGAATTTCCGGAAGTACACTTTAAGGGGTGTGATTAAAAAAAACTTGCTTTGTGTATATACCAACGTATTGTACAATCTTCGCATTTTAAACGCGGGCACATGTTTTACGCCAAAAACCAGTTCTACAGCGTTGCCACGCGATCTCGCATACAAAACCGACCCTACTACTTCCCGTTGCAGTTGTACATTGGTTAGTCATTTCCTCCATTCTTAGTACAGTGCCCTCCTGCCGTTTCGTTGTAGATACTCTATTAATATCTTTCGATTTCAGCAGATTCCTCGTTCTTCCTGGCATATCTGCCTACCTGGAAATTCTGCAATTTCTATGCGCATTTAAAGTGTTCTAATATTCGTCTCCTTCCTTTGGAATATTAACGCAAAAATTTAAAAAGAATCGCTACGTACTTTTTGTTATTAATATTATTACTCGCAATGTAAGTTCAAATTATAATCCAATGTAAGATCAAATTATAATCCAATTTCTTCAATTGACGTGTTAATAGCGTGATATTAATTATAATTAAATTACAACTACGTCATAACCAAATTTATAGTTGAAAATTACGTAATATCAAACACGATTTATTTTAAGCTTTAATTAAATTTAATAAACTAATATTATAATATTTGATACAATATAATTAAATTAGAGAAATATAATATTTGACAATAATTATATATTATAATATTTGCTATATGCGATCATTCCCCTCTGTTTTTTTTTTTCGGAAAATCACGAAAAAATCAGGAAAATACGAGTTTCTGGATTTTTCTTTTCCGTATAAATACGCTTCGATTGCATTTTAGTCAATGACTCTCTCGCGTAAAACCTTTTTATCCGTTGCCCTGCAGACTGTCGGTCTCGATTCTGTTCTCATCGTGCGACAGGGCTTATCTAGAGTCGGTGTTGGTTGACACTGCGTTAGTATTGCCGCACGGCCGCGTTATACGTGCTCTTTCGTTAGTACGGCTCAGTTCGCTCGCGCCTTGCCAGCGTGCGCGTAGGCTTCTCTCTCTCTTGAGCTGTGCGGTGTTCACCGCGCCGTACTTCCCTGACATTTTCCTCTCCGGCGAACCGAAGCCGCTTAACCCGGTACCACGACGACCGATTGCAACCGTCCGCGAAATTCCGTCGATGCTTCGATCAGCGTGAAAATGTGAGAAACATATTATATATACTCCTAGGCGGGAAGAAGATCGTTCCTGTATGAGAAAGTCTACCGGATGTCTGTGTCGGCGAACTGCCTGCGATCTCGGAGTAGAAAAGGAGAAGTATGGAAATCGATAACGCGTGGAGTGTTCGTTCGCTTACGGATGATACGGGATCGCAAGACGTGTGAAGAACGTTTGGAAGAAAAGTGTGCGAGAATGTGTGCGAACTGTTGAAATTAAGTGCGCGTGTGCAAAATTAATTTCGCCTAATGATTTTCGCGCTTCCATTCCTCCCCCTGAATCCGGTCGAATTTGCCTTGTGCGCGTGATTGGAGAACAACGTCGAGAGGAGGCGTCGTGGCCGAAGGGCCTTGAAAGAAAGGCGACGCTGGAGGATGCAATTTACGAATGCGAGGCGGGATACACCTGCGCGCGGCGTAACATTGGCGTTCTTCCTCATCTTTCGTGATAAAAACGGGAACGTCGAAAAGCACCAGGCGAGAGGCTGCTCGCGAAAGATCTTAATGGAGCCGCCGGCTCTCGCATCGACGGCGCATCGCTCCGACACGCATTTTTTTCGGCGAAAGGTCTCGGAAGACGCAGACGCGGGTGATAAACTTCGGCGCGGAGTAGGATCGTCAATCAAATAGGCCGTTTATCCTTAACGCATCTCGACAGTAGTTATAATTAGACTCTCTCGGCCGAAGTTGCGCGGCCAACGCGTGTTGGGAAGGAAAGCGTCTAAAGGGAAACCTGTCTGGCCGCGCCACGATAGTGAAAGTTAACCAAAAGTAAATCAGCTGTGATAAGTCCTGTAATCGAATTGCATACAATAATACCTATATTACGCCAAGTAACAAATAATAATTATAATAATAATATCATATATATATATATATAAATATCTATCTATTTAATACGAAGTCGTTTAAGTTGAAGAAGACTAAGAGGAAAATTTCGATGTCAAGTGAAGAAGTCGAAAGGAGAGAAGAAAGGCAACAAGTCGAAAAGCGATACGTGTGTAAGAAGAGAATATGCGTGGTGCATTTCTGCAATATCGCCGCGAGTGAAAGAAGATCTGAAATAACATAAATTTCTGACGGAGCAAGAAAACGAACAGCTGCAGACAGCTAAAATTCGACGGGGATCGTCGGAAAGAGAAGCAGACGATCCGAACGAAAATGGAGCTAGTGAAAAGCGGCACTATCGAGATGCTGTCTCGTCGGAGTGTGGCGATAAAGGATTATAGTGTCGAGAACGGCAGCGAGGACGAGGAGCGGTGCGACGAGAGCGATCGGACGTCCCTCAAGATCGACCTCTCGATGGCGGAGCAGTTCTACTACGAGGTTATCTCGTCTTTCGAGCAGGAGGAGGTATATAGATAGTCCGACACGCCTGTATTAATTCATTACATTTCCCGCGCGCCGATTTCTCGACTTCAGTGCTATCTATGCGCAAGAAGACGAACGAGTCGACGAAGCGAATCCAAAAAATTCTGAGCGGCCGCTTAAGAGACGCTTTTTACTCGTATTTTGCGTGCGATCTCTTAAGCTGCATTTTATTTGACACTCACGGCGCTCTTGAAATCATTTTATCTTTGTTTTTAAACAAAGACAAACGTTGTTCAAGAGCTGTGAGCGTTAAATGGACCCTTAATAATCTGAAAACTAATTAAAAAATTCTAATGTAAAGTAATATTTAAAGTAATATTTGGATTTTTTTTACAACGTATCTCAATTTTTTGTATATAATATACTCGGGTCAAAAATACACTTTTGCTTTAAAACTAGTAACTCGTACAATAAAAATAGGAACGATGATTACGAAAAACAAATTTGAAGCAAAAAGTTGAAAGTCAATAATTGCTAATAGAAAAATAAAAGTAAAGTAAATACTTAACGTACATTTACAAAAACAAAAATGAAATAATATATATTCCGTAGGGTATCCGTAAATCTGAATGAGTCAGGAATTTCTGAAAATCTAAAATAACATACACGTGAAGTAACAAGATCTAGAAGGAACGAGTAAAACGACAGCACGTGCTTTGGCATCTCCCACCCCTTCGTCATTGACCGCGATCAATGACGCGACGACGTCAGGTGCACGTGCAGTGCAGAAGCAAAATTGCATAGCTTTAATCCTACCGTTGCCGTCGACGTTCTAATAGTTTACGAGTGCAATGCCTCTCCTTATGGCGCACGACGCGTGATAAGCTCGGACGAACCGACGAGTTTTGGCAGCGTTACAAAATGCCGTTTATTTTAGCTCGAGTTGGTGCTTTATGCACATTTCTGTACGTACTCGGGCTGCTTCTGACTGTGAAATAACTCGGAGTCACCGTTGCGCCACCGCGACAATTACATTTCAATTGAAAACAACGTTCGTGTATCTCAGAAATATTATTTTCAAAGGGGGGCGACACGTGTTTGTTAAACATATCGCGTCAAATCCGATGGAATGTACTTTTATCCATTCGTTCTGCTTTTATACATTTATTATACATATATATATTGATATCAAATCGTATCTTGATTTCTAAAGGCGTTCGCCTATCGACTTGTTGTGTGTAAACTTCCGTATTTTTCAAAATGTATACACGAAGAAGAGATACCGACGACTCTACATTAAAAAACAAAAAGAAGAATTAAAAACGAAGAAAATCGCTCGTCCCAAGATAGGGGCTATTCTTCAATCCCGACACGCAACGATTGCCACTCAACGATTACCGAAACTCTTGTTCTTTTTTTTTCGTGCACCTGCAATTCCGCAAGTCACTACTTCTCGATCAACACGGTCTGCGCATCCGGCGCGCGTAGCGCATTTGCGCAATTCACGAATCGCTCTAAGGACGAGCGAATCTAGATCCCAAGGCGAACCAGTCGCCCTTATAAAACAACGCAATAAATAACGTTAGGCCGTAATGCGCGAGTGCCGCGAGGATCATCGTCTCAAATGTAAACCTGCGCGGCACGCCCACTAAATTGTCAATCGCGAAACGTCCGAGGCTGCACCGACGTACTATAGCCTGTAAACCACGCTCGTTATTCGGCTCATTAAATTGTTTTGCCATTCCCCCGTGTCAACGAATGCATGTTTCCCTTCGTCTTTGTACCGTGTCACCAGTTATGATTATTGCGGGACAAAATAACAGGGGAGGGGATTTGAGCGTAAATCGGATTTCGAATTTAAAAAATGACTCTTTGATTCACTTTCTCTTTGACTTAGTCTGCTGTCTTTCTTGATTACGAATAATTAATTTTACTTCCGTCTAATTACTGCACTTTTTCTCGGAACTCGTTATTTTAATCTCATTAATTTTTTGTTTTTGTTCGCGTCTCTATAAATATCTCTGAACAGTTATTATTACCTTCCAGTTGTTGTAATACATTGATGATTTGTTGATTATTACACTGAAAAAAAATCTTAATTTCAAAGAAAATACCTTATTTCTTTATACAATATCTTATTTTCAAAGAAATTTTCATTGATCCAAAGAAATTTTTTTGAATACGAGCAAAGAGATATTTCTTTGAAATTACGATTTTTTTTTTTTCAGTGTAGCATCTCGACGCTTCAGCTTAATTGCTATTTAAAAAAAAAATGTTGTATGTCATTAAATTTTAGCTTGATTTTTTCATACTCTGTTTTTAAATAAACAATATCTTATATTTCGAATTGAGAAAGATTATAATTGCTGTGTTTCTGTAAATGCAGCATAGATGAAGCTATCTTTTGCAAATTTACATCGATACATACCGACGATATTTCCATTTTCGCGATAGTTTCGCAAATATGAGACGAGCTCAGAATCTTCGCAATGTGACGTGTTCCTGTCGTGGAACACATTATTGCTAACGAGCCAAGGATTCTTCTCCGGTGTTTTCTAGCGCAAAAAGTGACAAAAACGAACTAGAACTCGAGAGGTATGGGATTATTCGTTGTTCTATCGAAATACCGATACTCCGTCGCTTTCCATTCTGCTGGTCGGACGCATATTTTTGCATAATTAGGCTCATAATTTAACAACGCATCCTGAAAACTTTCCATGGTGTTACTTAGTCTCGGCACGGAATGCTCCCGCTCGGTAAAGTGAACTTCACCCTCGGGATCGTGGATTGAAAATACAAGAGGAAAATACCAGTCGCACTGTCGCATTGCGCGTTAACATTCTGAACCCGGAAATAAAAATGCTCCCGAGGCATTTAAATCGCTAATAAATCGACGATGATAATATCACCGTCGTACATGTAGTGAAAGGTCGATCACTCGAATAATATCGGATATTTTAGGTTTTTTCGAGATTTTATTTTCCTGACAAACAATTAAGTGCAATACACATAATATGAAACGTTCTTCTTATATCAAAACATTCTTTTAATGTATTTTTCTAAAAATGGAAATAACCAAGATTTTTATATTTTTAAATGTCATTATATTTTCTTGTTTTTGTAAATTGGAGTTTAGACAAAAATATATTTGTTCAAAAATATGTTTTTTTGATAGATTATACTATTATCTGTGTCACTCGCCTCTCTTATTGTCATTTACTTATTTTTTACTTTCTTAACAGCTAATATCATGCTTTCCTCTTCATATCATGATTTATCTCATTCTCCATATATGATATTATCCAAATAACGCGCAACGAAAAAACATTGTATGAAACCAACAGTTCTAAAATAAAAAATATTTTTAATCCATAATTTAAAGAATAATAGATGCTTTATATTAGCGAAGTAAAAATGAAATTCTATTTACATTTAATAATGTGACTGATGAAGTTATGTAACTCCGTATTGACATAAATAATTGTATACATAACAAAATGTACAATAACTCGTAAAAATTGTGGCTTTTTATCTCAGTATGGAACAGTCTCATATATATGCACATGGATTTGTTAGTAACTTAACAAATAATTCCACGCATCTAAAATTTTAAACAATCCTTGTCTCATACTAGCTGTCCGATATCATCCGACCTTTCCTTACATGTTGCGAGATTTTTTATTTATTTTACCGATATTTCGACTATTATCCAATTTTTTCCTGTATTATTCTTTATTTTTTCTGATATTAGCTACATAATATGTAGGATATATCGAAATTATTACACATATAGTTTAGAATCAGCTTTTTGCCAGACTGTTACCGATCTATGTAAAATTTGATCTTTTATGAACTCCAATGATTTTAATAAATTCTCAAAAAATTCGCAACTGATGTCAGCAAATGAACGAAAAGCATAGAAAGAACGAAGGTATGGCATGGCATTGTGTACGAACTTAAAACATTCGTTCACTGCTATACAGTGGATAAAAATATGCGACATGGTACAAAGTGTTTGATGGTGGGACGTGCCGGTATGCCAGGAATGTGCGGAGCCTATGCAAACGACCTGTCGTCGCCTTTGGTACCTAAGCATTATCACGTACTCTTTTTCGTTTGATGCACACAGAGATTGCGCGCCGACGATTTGTGTGTCAGGGCGCACCCACTCGGAGAAGGGCAGGAAAGGAGAGGACGATTGTGTAGTGTGATTGCGTAAGGACCTGTCACGGGTTGATTATGTGACAAAAGTTACGTAAGATAAGTGCAAGGAGCTTCCTTTGCATATGTCATATCAGTCGATGTGAATTCTTTTTCTCTCTTTCTTTCCCTTTTCTCCGTATATTTCTGACGGTTTATGCAAGCAATTGTTTGTTTCTTTCACATAGTCTTGGACAAAACCATCTTATTCTTTGTCGCTACACTTTATAAGCGAGTTCTGCTCGAACTGTTCATGTAAAATTCATAATCGTGACTTATGCTCTCTTTCCGAAAGGGGAGAAGCGGAAGGTGAGATTTATAATGCCGCTAAATTTAGCGTGGCTTTCTTCCGCCTTCGCCGTATTATGGCGAGATCCGAAGGGTATGTCTATTGAACTCGCTATTCTTCTCTCGTCTAAGCGAACGCGCGATATAACGAGCAGCAAGGCTCCCTTCTTTCTTGACAATATCCAATTATTTAACTGCAACGACGGCGCGATTTTACGCGACTCGACACGCATCTCATCGATGAGTCTCTCCTTTTCTCTCTTATTTCTCTCCGAATCCTCGTTTTCTATCCGACAAGATGACAGCTACGAAAGCAGAGAATGATCGCCCGGGAGAATAAATTATTCATTGTTTACGAGCAGGTCAGGCGGAAAAACCGGGGGTTGAGGGTGAAAAATACAGTTATAGAGAAACTGTGAGGGTGTGGCCCTGACTTCTCACCTCCGATCGTTAAAACTGAAAGCGGGAATGATGATTGCAAGACTCCGGTGTCGCAAACGATGCAAGAATTAAATGATACTGGGTTTTTCGTGGGATCGATAAAGCTATAAATTATACGAAACGAATCGTTTGCACCGATAAATAGTATTGCAGCGCTGCTGTAATTTCAAGATACGACAATAATTTCATAGTGTAAATATCAGTAGAATTATCAACCAAATGTCTTTATTTTGATAAAATATACATATAAGTTATGCATTGCTTAATTTTTGTTTTAATTAGAATTATTTTGTTAGATAATAATCTTTATAATATAAAACATTAAACAGTTATAATATAATACAAGCACTGTACCAATATTTTATTATTATAATTATGTATCATTTCGTATAATTATATATTATTTCGTGATGCTAAATATTCAAAATATTATAGTCAAGTTTTTTAATATCTTTAAGTTACATAATTCAAATCCATTATTTAAAAAGTAAAATGCATACAGTTAGTTTCTTGATAATCTCAGCAACGAAGTACGCCATTCGAAGATCGATCGTTCTATGAATAATACGCAAACGAAGAGCATCGTCTGATTACATGGATATGATCGAGAACGGGCGCTCTTGAGGGTAGCGAGATGTAATTCGAAGACAGACTGCAAATCTGCAAGGGTAATCACCCGTCGCGAGAGACGAATGTACTCTTAAATTGCCAAACACTCGTCCGATGAGAAATGGAAGCATCGTCGAAGTGTCCTTTAAAGAGAAGGAAGAATTTACCCGCTTTAATCGATTTTCACCGAAGAACGCGCCCATAAATCACCCGGAACTAATTTTTCTGCACGATTACTGTTCGGGCAGTTCGTACGAAAGTCTCGCGAACAAATGAACATTACAAATTGCATAATGTAACATTTGCATATGGATATAATATTATGATACATACGAGCGATTATGGCGTTATCCATAAATACACATAAATTTTATGCGATCTTTCATTCCTATGGAAATTATGTGCCGCCAATTTGTGTATGATAATCCTCGATGCCAGCGTTGGTCATAAAATTATTATAATAAATCCATTGCTAGATTACCGCGTGCAACGAAGGAAGGCTGTTTTTTTATTTTATTTTTTTTTAATGGTTTAGTAATTATTAAGAATTATTATAAACAGCGATACTAAATTTTATACAGATATATATTCTATAGATGTCCTTGATAGCATCTTTAATTATTTTAATTTGCGTCGGAATGAATCGTGATGTTATTATAGAAAGCGAAAATGAAAAGTGCAATGTTTGCGATCACGTTTCATACTGATTATGCCGATGTGACCAGCGAGAAGTATGTCACGCAGCTTAAAAATGAGATTAAAGAGAAGATGAAAGTAAGAGAGAGAGAGAGAGAGAGAGAACAAGGAAGAAAATAGCGAAGGAAGGACAGGTGATCTTATAAACTTTAAGAACCGACGTGATCGCCTTGTTCCGCGGCTCTCTCATAAAAGTATGCATCTCCTTTATTACACCACGTCGTAATTAATTTCGATCTTAAATGAACGTAAGATGAGACGGAGGCCGACAGAATATCGAGAAAACCGGGTTGCGATCCGGAACGAGTGTTCGGCGAGTCTTCTTAGCGATTTAGTACAATTTGTGCCTTTACGACTCGCCGATAAGACAATTTTTGCAGTCGCCTCGCGTGATAAAGAAAAATCACGAGATAAAGATCGAAATACGATGAGAAAGTGGTAGGAATTTCTCCTGGAGAGTTTCTTGATGATCGACAATCTTTTTTGATGATTATCATTTTCTCCAAAATCTATATTTGTCTCTTTCAAGATATTTTAAAAGAATTCGCGAATCGAACTGCGAAAATAAATTTTAGAAGAAAATATAATTATATTATAACGTATTTTTTATTGAAAATTGTAGGATTTTAACGTATTAAAGAAATTAGATTATGTATAATTTTAAAATTGCGAATATTATTAGAAGGAAGATGATTAGAGAATATGTTATCAAATCTGATATAGATTTTGATAACATATTATGAAACAATCTCAATTAAATGCTGTTTCTAAGAATCATTATCAATATTTCTATGTAATTTGCAGTGTCACGAGCTCATCTTCCAAATTACGCGGAAACAAATTGAAAGCGTTAAAAACAGCTTTAACTAAAGTCACGAAAAGTGAGACAACAAAGTTTCTCGAGTACACGTGACGCAATTAAAAGCTTAATTATCCTTATATTACCTATTCTTAGTTGTCCCTGTGGAAGAAGCATTATATAATTAGTCGTAATAACGTGTTTGTTTTATACACTCATAAAACTAAATTGATATTCTTCAAGACTTATAAAAAAGACGATATATCAAAATTCTTTTTGTATTTAAGTGTATTATTTTTATAATCGCAAATTTCTTAGTGAATATATAAAAACGATTCTTTTTTACAAAACATTTATTCTGAAAATATTCCTTTGACCATTATATTTCTTAATTTTTCTCATTTAGCGTTAGTTAGGATTTAAATTTCTCTGAAAGTATACTTTGTGAAGAATTAAGTTTTGTTATCTCTTTATATACCGGCAAAGTTTAATTTACATAAATTAAATTTAAACACATCTTACTTTCTAATATTGGAGACCTCGGTGATTATAAGAAGAATTCTATTACGAAGTCGTCAGAAAAGTCGTCTCTAACTGAGAAAAAAGATCATGTGGATTATTTGAAGCAGAAGCTACTGATTCTAGCGTTTAGCAAAGCAACATATCTCGAGCGTGATAAACAGCGATTATCTAGTTAATTTACCGCAATTTCTTGAACAGCAGCCGGTCGTCGGTTCGTACTCATCAACTACTCGCGAATTCTTGCGTCACTGAAACTACTGCGTTGCACAACTGATAACACGGTTGGTCGACGATACGCAATGACATCACGTCACGCAAAGATCTTATTATACAGTGATAAAGTTTCGAACTGTGCGACGCCAGGACGCCGTTGTATTGTATAAGCTAAGCGTTATTTATTATTTCACCGATTGAATTATCGACGCAATTTCGTCTCAAAATGATAACGCTTACGATACGAGCATGGGGAGACGGAGAATAATCGACGAAATTATCGTTATTTATCCTGATAACGACCGACCACCGTTCCGCCCGATCAAACAAACGGGCTTCTTCGCGCGGGAAAGGATTTTCCTTTGGTCGCAAAAGCGAGCACTGTCCGTCTTTATCGTCGCTTCGCGAGATCACGGGATGGCGAAGAGCGTTTCAATATCTCCGTCGGGAGAAAATATCACGCGTTTTATTGCGGCGCGCGTGCGCTACCCGGATTCTCCCAGGCTGTTTTACCCTGAAATATCGCGGACACTTTCGCCGCGTGACAAAATATCGGCATTGTCATCGTATCTGATACCGCGCTCTCGCAGTGCATTGACCCTTCCGACGAATGTGGAGCGTGGTTGAAACCTGTTAGGACAGCCGTTCCCGGGGATATACGCGCGAGTATCGACACTCGTCGCCTGGAAAAATAGCAGTCGGTTTAATTCGCGTGCGTGTCGACCGTCCGCGAAAGGACGGACGGAATCGCGATAGTAGTTATAGTTCCGGTGAAAAAAATTTTGCCGCACGCGATTCTGCGATCTTGCAATTCTCGCACGGTAAACACCAAAGACAAAAGCGTAGACTGCATCATCCATATCTAACAATAATTAATAGTCTATCCAATGTAATCAACAAAAATGAGATGAGGGAGTCTTCCTCTCTTTCTAATTCTCTCTTTCTAATTTTCGAATGCAGTGGATTGAATTTGAATCCCATGATTGAAAGATCAATCAACCCAAAAGTAAATATTATAGTTCCAATCAGAAACCGAAGTAGAGCAAGTGATGTCATTAATTCAACCTGGGCCTCTATTCTTGAAAAGTATCGCATAAAAATTGGAGAAATACTATAATATGCGTTACATATATTATAGCACTTCTCTAGTTTTTCGTATGCGATACTTTTTGAGAATAGTCCTGGGGTGGATTTAAACTCACTGTACTCGAAAACGCTAAGATATTGTGATTGGTTGGAATAAAAAGAGATACAGAGACTGACCATCTTCGCGTCTTATCTCTCTCATTTTTGTCGATTAATTTTACATATGAATGGCGCAAGTCCATGCTCTTTGTCTTGGGTAGACACCGGAAAGAGAAGTTCCTCGAGTTTCTCACGGAAAATATCGCACCTAGCGCGTATGCAGGGTCATTCCTAATCACGACGTGGTTTATCGCGTTCGCGATACCTCGTATCGACGATAAGCGACGTATTCGAGACTCTCGTGTAATACTCGTTTCCAATCGCGACGACATCACGCTGGCGAATGTAAATTGCTAAGATACTGCGTGTTCGCTAAGTGTTACTTATCAGGCATGAACATGGTACCGAAATGGCGTAGGAATTCGTGCGAAAGTTACTAACGTGTCATGTACACCGCCTGTGAAACGGGAATACGGTTGAGGAAGCACAGAGCCCAAACTAATTAATGCGAGGCGCGTAATATTAATTTCGAAATATTAACGTAAAATAATCTGACATCTTTTCAGCAATCTATATATTGTTCTCTTACTTTGAAAGTAACACAATTTAAAAAATTAAGTTTCGCAGAAAAAGAGAAAGACTATTTTTTGACCTGACAGAAGATTATTGAATTTAATTAAATAGCAAAGAGAATATTTTTAAAACACGGAAGTTAAGTTATCTCCAAGTGTAGATCATTATTAAAATATCAACATTTAGTGAACATTGCAATTCATTTCATCCAAGATTTCACCAAGGCGAGGAACAGCCTGATACTTATATTTATATTTATATTATATTTTTATATTTCTGTTATATTTATATTTATATTTTTAACATGATAAAATATCTTATTTTACAATTCTTAAAAAACAATTCTTTCTTTCGATGATTTATGAAGTCAAGTTAGTTCACTTTTTTGATGACTGCACTCAGAGAAAAATGTAATTTTAACAACTACTAAATTAGCATCTCTAATAATTTAAAAGTAATAAGAATTAAAGTACTGAATACTATATTTTTATATTACTATTTTATATTCAGTATTACTTTACTTCTCGTTACTTTTTAAAACTAGTTACAAATATTTAAATTTTAGAGTTGTACTTTATAATTGCCACAACTATTTTTTTTTCTCAGCGTGATAAGATAATGTTTATGTAACTTATTCATCGTAATAGATAAAAAAAATCACATTTTTGTCTCACTTTTGAAATATAAGAGCGATATACAAAATGTCCTTAGTCATTTTTGAAAAATAAAGTATAAAAATAGCTTGATATTTAATACGATAAACGCCCGTTGAGACAACAAAAATCGCGGCAATTGATAGCACACGCAGCCACTAATTTAATTAACTAATTTCCGTGATCCCTTGGAACGCAAACTGGGAACAATGCATCGCCTCATCTCGCCTGCCTAATTAGTGGCCCGTACCGAACGACGATGCGTTTTGATTATCGAATCGCGCGGATGGCAGTTCAATTAATATCGTGATACAAGGCCATGCGGTTTCTTTCTCCATTCTGAATTTGTGGCGAGGCATCAACTCGGCAACCAGCACGCGGAGACTATGCAGGGAGACAGCTGTGCTAAGGATCTCGGATTTCAAATGGCCTTTCAACTCGCGTTACACGCGAGTTTAAGTAGCCCGACGACCGGTTCATACAGGCTCTGGCACAAACGTGCCAGTCGTACAAGTTTGTTTCAACAGGCCCTCGTTTGTACGATACGTAATTGACCACTAGCTTTATCGGGCGTGTCTATCTCGGGGTTTTCGAGCAGCCGCGAATTTCACGAACTCGCAGAAAGGAGGATCGATTAATTGCAACCGGACATGCGATCGGCGCGTTAGTAGTAAAATTATAATATTTCACGTGAGGTAGATCTGTAATTATACATTATGTTAATTTAATAAAAAGATTGAGTATGAGAAAGAGGAAGGAAAACGGTTTCATACTCGGTTTCATAAATAAATGTTAATTATTCTATATTTTCTATTCTAATATTGTCTGTCTTTCTGTGTCATGATCTTCCTTGCACATTTAATCTTTCAACTATGTTTCAACTTTGGCGACATAATTACATTAAAGTCTTGAAGCAATTGAAGCGCAAAGTGAGATTCCTCTTCATTGAATTTTTTTATGGCAAATATTCCATGGCCTGACGAGATTGCAAAGCAAAATGCGGATGTTTTCTCAAGCTATCTCGGATGAAGAAAAAATATACAGACATAAAACGAGAACACAAACGATGATTGTCGATTCCAGAGGCTTCCGGTTGAGAATCAAAGTCCCTCCGTGTCTCTTTGACGGCAGCTAACGAACGTTGAACTTAAGAGTGCTTGCACAACGACGTTCGAGAAGGAAATAATCAAGACGAATACATCACAGTGGAAAATGGACGTTAAGGTTCTCGACACGTCGGATTCGAGGCTCGTTACGATAGCATTCCACGTTAAGAATCCGCGACAGCTTTTCATTGTCATAACTCTTATCATAACTCGCGTATTCTAAATAGAGAAGCTGATCGCTCGTTTAATTCGGGACTGTCCCTTTTTAATGTCAATGCGAAACGCGATAATCCTGGGATCGTGATTTTTATTCCTTACGCATTTAATCACTTGTTGCCTTACTTTGAATGTGAATTTTGCACTTTTTCCTTTTTTACTTCATTGCGAATTGTCTCTCATGATGTACTGGATAATTTAACGGAATACAAAATATAATATATATTATTGTGCTTATAATATTTTCATGTTTTTTTAATCTTTCATACAGTGCTATATTTTTACTTGCTGTATTTTTGAAATTATCATTTGGATAATATTAATATGCTTTTATTTTATCTTTAAAATTTTCAGTATAAAAAACCATAACGTGACGCTGGATAGTATAGCAAAAACATGTACACCGCATGTACATATTTTTTTAACGCGTCAGCTAAAAGGGAATAACAATGTCAAAGAGATTAAAGAAGTACATTAATGAATAATAAACAACAAACTGTAGCGCGTGTTAAAAGTAATCTGCTCTGATCTCGTTTAAAAAAAAACCAAATGTATTTTCAAAATAAATTTTTTTCTCACAACGTCGATGAAACGGTCGGAAAATACAGACGGAAGTAATCGCGGAGCGGCGTTACTAAAAGTATGACGAAAATACAGATATTCTGGATGACAGCCAAGGGAGTTAATTATCTCTCGTTCGCTCAATTTCCGCTACATCATCGTCGTTCAACCATGATACCTCTATACGCAAGTAGTATCAACGTAGGGAATTTCGCCGCTCAATTTGGACCACTCATGGAACCTTCGCTCTCATTCGTCATATTTACTGAAGAGCTGGAATGAAATGAAAGAACGAAAGGCACAGTTAAAGTACCTGTTATAGCCGATAAGGTTTCTCTCTAGACAGACTGAATGCTCCACCGATCCAAACACTCGAGGAGTACGATCGTCTCTACCATTTTTTTTCGAATACTCAATTAATCTATTACGGGAAAATGTTCTCTCCATTGAAATGATAAACAGTAGCTGGCAGGGAAGCCTCGGTAATACAACAAAATAAAATTACCGTAACGAGTATATAAATCAAAATAAGAGAGGATCGCTTCAAATCTTCAGAAAATTAGTTGTATTATGGCTAAAGAGAAATAAATGTAGCGAAATAAATTTCATACGAAAATAATTTCATAAATAATGTCGCCATCATGATTTTATTACAAAATAATAAAGTAGCATTCAAACTTTCTTCAAAATGAATCATAAACAAAAATGCGAGCTTAAAACTTTCTTAATTACTTACGTAAGCAAACCGTATTATTGCGTAATGATGTATATCCATTGCATTAAAAACTCATGTAATTTTGTACCTTGCAGTCGTTTTACAAAATTGTGTACATTACAACGACAAGCAAGTTGAAACTCTGTAACTTGCAAGGCAAGCATTCTTCTTCCTTAGTCCGCATTTTTATGAGCGAAAGTATATTACATAGCACATACAAACGCTTTCGAACAAGCGATCATATCTCCTTGACACTTTTGAGAACGTGGAAACACCGAATATTTTCCGATGACACCACGGAAACGTTATGAATCTCTTTCGCTCGACCATGAAGCGACCAAATTATCATCATAAATAGGCTGTAGGCATCCTGACGTGAATGTAAAAGTCGTCGGTAGTACAGTCACGTAATTCCGGGCAACGTTCTCTCAGTAACATGAGGAGATACGCTTCAAAGCGGGTACCAAGGTTTCGGAACACCTAGGAGGGGTGGGGGATTAATTACGGCCCCTTTAATTTCCGTCACGTCGTGGAAAGGACGGGAGAGACGCGCGCGCGCGCGCGCGCGTGTGCATCAACAGCATAAAATTCGCTGCTCGATTTGGGTTTGCCGATCCTTCAGTGTCCCATTCATCATATCCGTTGAAGGGGACCGAAGGGAACGATGTAACAAGAATAGGGGGCTAGAGAAAAAGAGAAAAAAAAAGGGAGACGCAAGGCTATCTTAACCGTTTCCTAGCGGAATTAAAATCTTTCACATCAAAGTCACGAACTTAATTAAAAATAAACACATCCCAGCAACGTAATGATTTGGAAATTTATCAGTAAATTAATGATAATTATTATTTTTGAAAACAAAATAATTAAATTGACGCGCGAGAAATGTTTTTTTGCGAAAGCTTTTAATTATCATCATTTAATTATCATAATCGCAAAAGTTAAAAATAAAATTAAAAGTGTGATAAACTGGATTTTTAAAAATTTCTCTTCATCGTTAAATTCTACAGATATAATTTTTTCCTTTGTGTCTTCATTTTTTTGAAACACAATAATAGTATAAAAGCACAAAATGGTGCAACAATAAAACGAAATCGAAAAAGGCATTCGAGAGCTATAGTTTCATTCGGTCCAAGGCGGTTCTGCAGGAGAAAAGGTGTTCGCCTCGTCGTAGCCCAAGAGGGGCAGTAGAAAGGATAGGAGAGGGGAAGAGAGGGGATTTTAATGGGGCAGCGGGGTTGTCTTCAATGGGAAAATTGTACCGGAAGTCTCCGTGCCGTGGAACGGTTCGCTGGAGCGCGCAGGGGTTAAAGGCCCATTAAGTGCGGCGCAATCACGCCCTGCACTACAGCGTTTTACGAGAGACCGAGATCGGAGTGCCGAGAGTCGTCCGAGTCGCGTTGCATTAATGCATGTCACGCGTGCACCGCTGAGACGCGTCGAGGGCACGCACTATCTCGTAAGCGCGGGCGTGCATCCCTCTGTCTCTTGCAAACGAGACATGCGTCGCTCGGATTACTTTTGCACAAATATCTGCGAGATGTATTGAATCGCAAATTTGCATACATATATATATATATCGATTTTTCTTAAATTATTTGTCAATACTATTATAAAAATACATTATATGAAGTGTTTTTATATAGAATATTCGAAAAAAAAAAAATCAACGAGAGATGTGTGAAAATTTTAAGGAAAATTCATATGATAGTGAGAATATTTTAAGCGCCATAAAACGAAAGAAAAGCGGAATATCCTAGTAAATATGAAAATATTCTTTCTTATATGAGATATTTCAGGGATATTGCTACCGAAGGTATTCTTACAAGTCCTGCAGAATTTCTTTCTTTTTTTGTCTTTGCTGTGTGGGATATGCGTATGATGCAGGAATTGCTGGACGGAGATCGCTTTCAATTCTTGTTTTCCAAAACTGAGGAACGCGGAAATCCGAGTGCGCGAGAAATTTTACCCACGTTCGTGCGTCGCTGCTGTGGTTTTACTTTCGACTTGCTCGGAATTGCAGTTTCACGTTGCAGTAGCTTCTCCTTACGATTTACTGCGTGGGAAGTCACTCAGTCCCTGCATTTTTTACGTTTTAATTGGGAATCCAATTTTTCGAGAGTGTAATAAAAATACAGCGATGTCTTTTGAATAAAATATTCTCGCTACTCGAGTATATACATATATTATGTGTTATTTTATTTCGCTTATCTAATTTGGAATTAATAACGTAAAAGACAAAGTAGAATTATATATTTTTTTAAACAAGAATATACAATTCAAAGTTCTGCTTTGTTAGACATTCCATTTAGTGATTGCATTAAACTTTTCGCACGCGTTAGCATTTTTGCGTGCACTGTAATACACGAAAATGCAATAAATAAGACGCTCCCATCTGATATCGGCGACAGTTTTATATTACATTCTGTCGATTATAACGCGATAAAACTTCAATAAATATATTTATGAAAATTACAATCACATCGTGAATGTTAACGAGGAATTTTAAGATAAAAACGCGCACGACGTTAATTCATTCGGCAAACACGCTCATCATAATTTAATGATATATCGTGTGTTTTAGCATATATGCGAAAATAGTTTTATGCCAGTCGGATTTATTTATGTGACATAGGCAGAAATCATTTTATCAGTATCAGGAAATCAATCATTTCTAGCCATTCCATTCCAAAACTATCTTTCTTCTCATAACTCTCGCCAATATTTTAGTAACAAACGCATAGCGAAACATGTGCAAGTTTAATTTACGCTATAACACGAGCCATTCATTTTCAGTTAGATGCGCTTTCAAGCCGCGAATTTATGCGCACATATTATGCGTAAAGTATGCGTAAACGCATTGCGCACGATGCAACGAGATGACCGGCGGTCACAAAGTTCCGACAGCCATGCGAAATGTATTCGCGCGAGATCTTTAATAAAACGCTTTATAATACGCTTTATACCTTGCCTGCCAATCTTCTTATACTGCAATTGCGAGTTTTTTTTTGCATGTCTACCATTCTTTTACTTTTCCCGCTCGACACAAAAGAATAACGCTGTGTCCATTTTGCCGCGCATTAGGCAACCTTGTGTAGACATTGTAACTTTTTTTGTGAAATTTTTACATTACTAACATTTTAAAACGTTATCTCTGTACTATAAATTCTTTAAAACATTTTCTATAAATATTTGAAAAATGCAAGATTTTAATTTCATAACCAAGTTAAAGAAGAATTTAGTTTAATAATTCTTCATATATAAAATTAAATATTTTTGTTAAAGAAAATATTTTATCTACTGCAACTTTCTTGAAATCCAACGGAAGCATGAAAAATTGGGGAGGAATGACATCTTTTGAATTTTATTAATATTTTATTGTCTTTTTTATATATATATTTTATCTTAGCTTATCTCTTAAACGTAAATTTTTTAAATTTACTTTTATATAAGAGCAATCTCTTTGAGTTTGCGAGTAACGAAGTTCTTTTCGTTACTTTTATATAAGCGTAATTTTCTAAGGTTTTCTAAAGCTGTTAAACACGGTCCGCGTTGCTGCAATACTGTTTCGTTCTACAGTGCACCTCTATATTTCTACCCTGTCGGGCCATAATCAGCAGAAGATGCGTGCACCCGTGCGAGTCCTCGTGACCCGGTTAAGAGGTACGAATTACGACGTGCTCGCGAAACTCATTTGCACCGAATCTTTAATTAAACACGTCGCATAAGCATGGTCGATTGTCGTGCAGTGCGGCCACACACAGCGTGTGGAACATATATGATTATTGTCTTTTAAATAAAGCACGCAATATCTTTCAAAGTCATTGAACATATTTTATCGCATGTTATTGACGATCGCTATTCCGTTGTGAATAAAGGGACCGTCTTAAATGCTTTTGATGCAGAAAATAGGTTGTATTGTTGTCTAGACTATGAGATTTCTGTAATTAAATATCAACTATTGTACGAAAAATCTAATTATTTATCTCATTCTCTGGCAAAATAAAAAATCAGTATCAAGTTTAATTAAATTCTGTATTATCTCGAAGTATATATTCCTTTCTGAGGAGAAAAGATATATATTGTGTCTTCAATTCAATCACGATTGTCATTGTCTAAATTAAGACGGCACCTTTAACCTTTCATTTAAAATTAGGTAACTATCGAAGTTTAGTTGGCGCGACTCTAAGGGACGAATTGTTTAAGGCAGACGCGACTGGAATATAACACGCCCGCGCCTACCTCTCTCATTCTTGAATAATTAAATCTCCTTCTATCTCCAACCATAGTGTATATCTGTGAATAGGTTAATTAAAGCTCATATGTATACATTATGCACAATATTTCTTGTTTTAGCGAGAGAGAATTGTTTCGCGCTCGCGCCGTTGAATAAATCTTGTATTACGAAATATGAAGTGTACGAAAAATTTTCCCTCTGCCACGCGTGATGCTCGTATACCAGCACGCAATTAAGATTATAACAAACGATGACTGGAAACATTATTTTTAAACATTAGCGAGCGCGCGAGCTTTATACTTTACGTATAAATTATTTCACTTCTTTATTAGCGCGCGATACGCAAAACATATTTATATTTTGTGATAACGAGAGAAGCCGCGTATGGCATTTTACTTGCAAAATTGGTTTATAAACAGACACTGTGTTTTAATTATATTTGTAATTAAGTCCCATCCAACCTATATCCCGAATGGCATACATACTCTCACAAGCGTGGCTCGCGAAATAGCTTCTTCCGATATTATCTGCGCGGTAAAATTTTCTGCAATCTCTATTTTTAACTTACTATGCTAGGCATTCAACTTTAGTTTTTCTTCCAAATGCAATTCTTATGCTGGAAAACAAAATATATATACAAAAACTGTTTCAGAAGCTACATTTATACGTTTATTGCATATAATACACTGACTGTTGTATGATGTACAATGCAATGCGATTGAAAAAGAACATTTTTTGTAATTTTTTATAAAGTAAATTAATTCAATATTATTAAATATATAGATATAATTTTATACTTTATTTGTACAAGGAAAGAAAATAAAAAATTATATTTATACATGTTTGTTACAGAAATATATGCATATAATAGTATATATTGTACAAATTTAATTGAAGGAGAGCTATTTCTTGTAATTTTTTACAAAAATTAAATTATAATTAAATACAATTAAACTTATTAATGCAATATAATTAAATAAGTATAAAAATATTTTTTAATTTATATCAATATTTCCAGAAAGTATCTTCTGCACGTTTCGACTTCTATTATTGCATTTGTCCAAGATAACTAACAAAAATTGAGTTTGCATGACTAAAAACAATAATAGAAGCTTCGATTCTAATTCTATATTAGGTATGTATATTTTAGTATTAATCATTTTAAATTTAAAAATACCGCCGCCAAATCGGTGCGATTTATTATTCAGTATTCTACAGTAAAGATAGGTGCTTGGTCGAGCATGATAATGATTTAATTTTATCAAAAAATTAAATCTATTTAGAAATATTACAAAAAAGACACCTTAAACTATGTATAAACCGCAACGATACTGTAGATGATGTTCTATTTAGATATCAACATAATATTAACATAACGTTGCCCATGGTATGTTCATCATACTGTCAGTTAACCAACCACAATCTGCCATTCTATGATCATAATGATACGTTAACTAACGTGGCGATCGCCTATATCTTTTGTCTTGTCTCATACATACGCTAGCCAAACTGTTATTATACTATAGCGTGTTAATGCACAATGTATGTACATATTCGTACGTGCATAAGCCACCGCAACGGCATAATCAGCCGCATGTTGTACGTCGTAATCGCGTCGTAATGCTGTGACAGAACCACGGCGATTGTCTAAACCTTTTTATCTTGCTCGTAAACCAGAAAACTTTTACTGATCGCATATTATCGTGCATTATCGTACACACCTCCTGCATGTCTGTTAATGCTTAAAATTTTGCGTTACATATTATATCGTTATTTGAAAGTTTTTCTCGAATAAAATTACAGAACTTTATTCAGATCTTTTTTTCAAAATTTAATAATAATTAAGAAGATATTATATATTGTAGATAGAAGAGATGGAACACAAATGTCTTGCCACGCCTTTTCACGCTTTTTCATTCCTTCTTATACCTTGTCTGATATGCGTGCAACTTCGGATAGGTATTTGTATTCCCGTGTACTATGCAATATTATTTTCGAAACAATTGGGATTTCTTTAAATTGAAGCAACTTATCTTCCGACAAATCTTTGTTCCAATATTATCATCTAAAGTGCATTCGAGGAGCCGCTATTAGCACTATTTGTGTCATTCTATTTTTACGTCTAATAAACAACGAAAATAGAATGACAGAAGTAGCATTAATAGCGTCTCCCCGAACGCACCACTAATCAAATTAAAATAACTTGATATGGGAATGCTTTTACCCTTTTGATCGATTAGTTATAATACAATTTTTTACTAGAAGAAGAATTTTCTTTTAAGAATTATATTTGTTAAATGTTTGAAAAATATAATAGATAGATACGATGATATCCTTTGTCAAGTATTATTACATTTGACACATAAAACATTACAAAGATAAACCATCTCTTGAGTTGGATTCCAATATGTCTTCCACATTGAGATCAGGCAATCCATCATGCTTACTTATTTAAGAGAAAACCCACTTTTGCTCACTTTAAATTATTTTTCCACTCTTCTACGTGTATTTCTTCGTTTTATCTGAAAGAACAACTGTGAAAGAACAACTTTTCTTCAAATAATATATAAGACAAACGTAAACGGAGATAAAGGACAATTAAAAAAAAATCCTTTGTAATAAACAGAATTGGATAATTCAATAGTGACTTGATAAGATCTTATCTGCTCTTCGAGAGATTGGCTTGGTTCACCATAAGGTATATTACGGTAACGTGATACGATGGTCGCAAAAGCACAAACAGTGTGCCTATAAGCCGGCCCAGAGATTAAACGCGTGCTGCTACCATTCCGTAATCGCGGTAGTGGCGGCGACGCGTTACCATGAGCGTGATAATGATTGTTACCGTATACAGCAACGTATCTCGTTATAAGCTGTAGCAAGTAGAGTACAGGAACGGTTGGTTGGTTGACTGGCTCGTTGGCTGGCTGAAGCCAGTGATCTCGCAGACAATTGCGCGTAATTAACACCGGGACGCTCCGCTTGTTGCAGGGACAACCTACTACGGAGGAACGTATCAATGTCTCGCGTCTCTCATTCTCTCTCTCTCTCTCTCTCTCTCTCTCTCTCTCTCTCTCTCACTCTCTCTTGTGTGCAGATATACTATCACGGAAATTGCTCTTACCATTTCTCTATCTGCTAATCCAATTCCTATGCAACTCGCGAATTCGCTGTCCTATGGCTGGATCCGGCGGCTGGTTTCAGATAAGGTGCGAGATAGACGTTTAATGGCAACATACCTCAACGACTGTTTTTTATTCGTGTACTGTACTCATGTGATTTCTCATCATTGATCCTCCGTGGTTTCCGAGTTTTTTGCGATCATGTCCTGAAGTCATACATAGATTTTCGTAGATTTCGGATTGAGCTTCGAAGACACTCCGTTTAGAAGATACTGTTTTAAAAAGAGGAGAAGAGATGAAATTGTACAACATTTCACGAAGAGAAAGATATTACATTTAAATGTATATATAATATGATCGGAATATTTAAGCGTTATTGAGTCATTAAAAATAAACGTATAATATAAATAATAATACAACACATAAATATTATATACATATAATGAAATATTTAAATACAAAATATATAATTATAAACTTATATTTTCTTTGCTTATTTATGTTGTTATTTATTTATAATTTATTTTTTATACTTTATTTTTACATTGTCTGTCAGCCTATTTTTATATTAAAAAGCTTTGGAATTTAGCTGCAAAATATATATGAGTAACACGTATATCGGTTTACTTTCATTGTTGCACAATCTATTGCGGAGTTTATCATTTTCCTTTGACCTAGACACTGTGTGTAGATACTATCGGGGAAATTGCTCTCACCGTTCCAGCAGCAACTAATTCAATTTCCACGCTGCATAGACGAGTATTGTATAGAACGTTATATAACCGCCATGCTATGACTAAATGACTGACATTCGATAAGACGTAAAGCTTGAAACAGTTAATTAAATGAGAATCAAATGATTTCAGGTCAGTAGTAAGCTTAAGATAGTGACAATAAATAATAATCGATTTGATATACCTTTCAGAACCTTTCAGAATAATATATATGTCTGTTTGATTTTGCGTTATAAGCTTCTTTGATATATCGCTGTCAAAAATTTATTACAAGCCGTGGAATTTATTTACACATAATTGTACATATCACAATCGTTTTATTTGTACAATTTTACAAATTTTATTTACGACTTCTATTACGAGAAGGAAGAAGGAGTCAACTCTTGATGATCATATAATTAATATCTTAAAATGTAGTATGAAATTATTATGCTGCAATGCGGGCGAACCACAAGCAAAGACAAAGGGGCAATTCTACAGTATATTGTACTACAGTGACAATCGCCGTAAGGCAATCACAAACAAGCTCGATAGGCCGTACGAACGCAGGCACATCAACATCCATTAGTTGCAACAAGATGTATTGTTGCACCACGCCCTACAACGTACATAGATACCATCGTCGAAATTTCTATTAACGTTTCTCCGGCTATTAATCCGATTTTACATCGTTCATTCGGGTACCATTCTACATTTGTCGGATCAATCATTTATTTAGATCAAGACGAAACAGTACACGAGGGTTTGTGATGAAACAGATAGATATCACGCTGATTTATTTGTGAAATCGTCGCGATGTCATCTGCGAAATTACGATGATGTAATGATATCTCGATACGATCCGAAAGAAATGTCGGACAACGGGTTAGACATTACGATGCAAATTAGAGGAGACACTATTGCCAGGTAGCATTGCGTGCTGCTGGATTAGTCTCGTGTACATCGCATCACCCTCACGAGCTCCTATCACTATCAGCTGCTCTACCACGCGGCGTATCAGAGGGTTTCGTGCCCTTCCTCGTGTGCAGATACTATCGCGGAAATTGCTCTTACCGTTTCTCCGGCTGTTAATCCAATTCCCATGCAACGTGAGCTTCCTCTCTGTGCCAGTCGTAAGTACTGTTCTACAACCAAAGCTTAGACGACCGATTCCAGATAAGAAGTTGACGACCGGCTTAGAATAGGAGAGTACGATGAGCTGATGGTTGTCGTCTCTGGTAGAGTCACAGATGTCATGCAGGAGATTTTTACAATCAGGCACAAACGATTGTTCTTTAACAATAAGTAGCAAAGAAGTTACTGTGTAAATTAATTGGAAAAAAATGTTATAGCTTTTTTATGGAAAAATTTATGTAATATTTATGTGCAAATAAGAATTTATAATAGCCGCCACTTGATTATTTTATCATTAATCATAATAATATTAATTTTTGGGAAATATAGAAAATATTTGTATAGAAATGTACCATTTTGTAATTGTTTTAGCAATTACGTAAATTTTTTGATAAAATAATAAATTTACATATTATATTTTTTATATCTTTTATTTACATATTTCTTGTCTTCTTAAAAAATATAAATTAAAGGCAGGTATAATTACATATTTTACATAAATTGAATTCAAATGCTGTTTGTTGAAATCATCTTTGTTATAGCTAACAATAAAAGTATTTCTCATCTTGAAGATGCATCAACGAACATTTTTGTCGTCGAATGAAATATCCTTGCTCACTCTCGCGCGAAATACCGTCGCATCAAAATATGTTACCATGAAATATATTCTACGGCAAATCTTTTTTCAGAGAAATACTATTACCGTAGAATATGAAAATTTACACATTCTGCAGCATTATCGTTTAAATTTGATGAAATCATCTGCGTATAGTTTTATCGTTAGAAATAGCAACGGTGTTGCTATTCACAAGGCTAATAACAATCTAGTGTCCTGAGATGAGAGGACTATTTTATATAGAAAATGGTCTCGCTTGTTCCCTTGTGGTGCGCTGAAACTTTCACATACAATAAGCACCAATCATGGCGGATCAATATTGCGCGGAAACCTTTCAGTACGGAACATTATCGCCCCGTAGAACAAAATCTTACCTCAATGGATATTCGAGAGGGATCGGCCTTCTTCAGTTTACCCATATAATAGCGTTCCTGCACAGGGTATCTAATTTCCGTCATCACATGCAAGATGCCGTTTCTTTACTTTATAGACATAGTCTTTACTAGGACGAACTTACACGTTCTCTCTCCTTCATGCGTTTAATCATGATATGCTACCTCCAAGATACATGCATTTATCTCGTGGTTTTTGTTTTCTCATTTTGCAAGATTTAACATTCTCAACAATATCAACCAGGATATTAATTAGTTTTTTTAATTAAAAACTATACGCGACAAATATTCTTTTGAGATAACTTCCGTTCTATAACATCAAAATGATATCGCTTTATAATTTAAACAGAAGTAAAAAAAAAGTTTACAATAATAATTATGAAAAAAATTTTTTAAATTATCTGAGAATTTTACAATAGTAATTTTCCTGTTCAATTTTAAATTTTATAATGGTTCTGTAAATTCTAATTTTTATCTACGATTTTTTATTTTATGAAATAAATGAATTATCAGTGTCATTTTTTTCTCTTTTTCGTATTCAATTTTAGAATGGATTGGCATGCATTTTTAAATTAATATTTTTTTACCTGCGTCGCTCAAAGGCTACATGACTGACACATTTGTCAGCCTGTCCACTAATTCCATCGTCTTTGCATTGCAAGGTCTGAGTATGAAAGTAATACTGTTGTGACATTCAGATTCATCACACGCGTGTTAAATTTTCACGACGGTCACGCACTTTTAAAGCGTACTCAAGTCCCTCTGTTCTGCGAATCGTTAATATAGCTTCATTAATTCAGCAATGAATCAGAAACTTTTTTTCATTTGAAAATAAATTAAACTTCTTTAAGTAACATATTTTATTATGAAACATTTCAAATTAAAATTTTTATTTGTTAATCTATTTGTTCAAATATACAAATATTCCGCAATTTCTATTATTATTTGTCAATGATTTTAAGTGATCATTAGCTGCTTATTTTAAATAATAAATATATTTTAAGAACAAAGAAATATTAGAATAAAAATGATTTTAAAAATGATAAAAATGATTAAAAATATTCTTAACTTCGAGTAAATCTAATAAAAAGCACTATATGCAAAAAACGAAACTCACAAAATTGTTGATGATTGATAAATGCGTAATTACGCAAGTGCGTGTAATTTGAAGATTCTAATCGTGTTAATTGTAATCCGTTTGAATTAGACAAAAGCATCAATAACCAACGTACGTCAAGATTGCGAGGGAAACTCGAGGTGAAGGTCTAGGGTACGCGTCGGCTTGCGGCTACGAACCCGGACTTATAATAGATGCACATGGCGTATTGCCAACGGCGAGGCGCCACAATATTGCCGCTTAGTCACCTCGGACTACGCTTTGTCCGCAACGCTGTCGCGCACCTCGACGACGATGCAATAAATATTAGAACCCGCCGCGGAAAATCTGAATATTTATGAGAGAATTCGGTAGGACGTCGCACTTTCCGCGCTCCTCTTTTTGCAGAGGATGCGCGTGCAAGGAAATAAATAAGTTATCTTGTCGCGCATACTCCTTCGTTAAGTGTTGACTTCCAACTTGGTCCCGTCTATCTCTCATGCAGTGAGATTTTGAACATTTTTTAAGACAGAGAGAGGTAGATAATACGTTAAGAAAATATAAAAAGAACAATCGTTTTTATAATATGATAATTTTCTATTTTAATTGTCAATGATTTAATTTAATTTAATTTAATTTACTTTTATTGCAAAGCTATGTGAAAAAGACTATATGTTAACAGAGTAGACATAAAGTATGATACAATAAATGATATACAATCATTTTTATTTAAAAAATCAACCTTTTTTTAATCTACTTTATATTTTAAACGCATATTTATTTTATATTTTAAAAATGTAACGTAATCTACTCACTGTAATTGCTACTGTAGAAAATATTTAAAAAATTATTTAAATATTTTATAATATAATAGACGAGAATAAAATGATTTTTATTGCGTTATTTTAAAAATATAAGTATTAGATCGAGGAGAAAAAATAATCTGGATTTTTTTGTCATAAATTTTTGTTAAAATAAAATGTTTATAAAATAAAGAAGTTACCAACCTATTATGAAGATCATCTTACAGCATAACGCTTCGATTACAATCCTATCGCTTCATGCACTATGAAAACCCTGATGGACTTACAGTGAGAAGCTTCTCCCGTAGCCTACTCATATTTCGCTATCGGACTATCATCCGTTTCCATGCAACACAGCCTAAACAGAGAACTAAACTTTTCGAAATAAATCTGAAATAAAGAATTAGATTAATATTTTTTCCATCAAACAGCCGATCTTTTATCGCCGTGGAACCCAACTTTTATCAGAAAAGGTAGAGTTAAATAATTATTTTAATTGAAGGTAATTTTGTAAGAATTTTAAAAAAGCCCAGATTGTATATATATATATATTTTTTTTTTCTCTCCAGTCTAATATAAAAAATATTGCTGTCTTTGTTAATAATATAATAGTTGTGCGGTAACACATGGTTATTCTAAATACATCATACTTTTACTGATTATTTGTGTTGTCAGGGTCTTCGTAATAGGCTGGACAAGCACAGAAACTTACATGTTAAACTGTGATACAAACTGCATATAAGCTGCTTATAAGATTCATCGTATATGGTGTGCTCCAATATCGCACGGCTAAGTCTCTTAGCGTAGTCTGTAACTACCTCGACCCAAGGAAACTTCTGTGTGTATTAGAGTCTTATATATTACTATGTCCGCTCCTCTTGTCTTTTCTCATATAATACTCTTACATCTGAACTAAAGCAACGTTATATAAGCGTAAGAGAAAGGAATGAAGATATTAATTTAAACGAATTTTAATGAAAATAATTTAGTCCGATAACAGTCTTTTGAAATCCGATCTCTTTATTTAAATATTTTGTCAGAAAACATAGCGTTTCATATTTTTGACGAAACTCAAAATACCGAGTAGCTAAAATCCAAATAATGAAGAGCTAAAATTTAATGGACTCATTTTGTAGTGATCGTCTAATAGAGTTTTTATTGCAATATATAAAATTAAATATGCCTTTGTGTTTAGAAGAAGTTAAGTTAACTAAATGATATTTTATTATTTGGAAACACTTTAAGATATCGTAATCTTTCAGACTCTCCGTTTACCTGTACCTGACTAGATTTGTCTTGAATTACGTCTTTGTTCGGCGAATAAAAGCAAATTTGCAGGTAGAATTTCAAGAACGGCTAAAGCTACTTCATAGAATCGCTTTTCAAGGTCCTGATTGAATATTTTTAAAAATGCTTTTCTCTTTTTCTAGTGTTTCGCTTTCATGATGTCGTCATTCACGCGTATAAAAGCAAATGATTCACGCTTGGTAGTAATTATAAGAAAAGGTGCAACGAGAAAGGGAGAGAGAGAGAGAGAGAGAGAGAGAGAGAGAGAGAACGAGATCTCTCGCAACGAATTGCAAGTCAAACAGCTAATTGGCAAACGGTCCACGAGTTGTGCATACAGCCAGGAGAATATCGGTCGGCGCCAGACAATTAGCTTAGTAAATTCCACGAAGAAGTTCTTCGCCAGGACGCACGACGCGAGAAACTGTCGGGGAAGGGCCGAGCGGAGACGATGTCGGCGCGACCGAGTTAACTTTAATTGCCCGGTTGGCCACATAATAAATGACATTGCAGATGCCGCGGCGAGAAATTATTTCGGCCTCAGTCTCCGGCAGGCGGACGATTTTGGGCGTGAAGGCCTACGAAACCTGTGCTATCGAACCTGCCAATTAATTCACGTCCAGGTGCACAATCCGTCACCACGTCAATTCCCGAAAATCCAGAAGAACTTCTTTCGGCGCGATTTATCATGGGAATAAAATGGAGAACCTATAATGAGAATTACAAAGTGACGTCTATGAATAGAGTTACTCGATGCTCGCGATTCAGTGAAAAACAGCGCTGCGAAAGCAGAATTTCCGAAAGGAACGATAAGAACATGACTTCTTGTCTCTCCTCCTGTATTTTTGGATCAAATGTCGCTTATATATGATACGAAGAAATACACGTCACTTTAATTCACAATAAAATTACGGCAGACGAAGCATTGGTTGCGCTACAGTTTTTATGTACCGCGTCAGCTGCGCTCTCATCTCGTCTCTTTTTTTTCTTACCATCCTTTCGTAGAATTATTATAATTTTTCCTAGGGTAGTCTGTTCCGCTGAAATACGGAACCAATCAGAACCAATCAGAATCGAAGGATGTTATTTCGCGACTCTTGTTAGAGACTGTCTAGAATTAAGTTCTCGGGTTCTCCATTTCCGGTCGGAGCTTTCAGTGCTCGCTTTCTTCTCGTTTTTCATATTTTTCTTATCCATCGTAATTTTATTTACGACGGAACGAAACTGCATCACTTGCCGGTGTGTCAGCGCGCACTTCCTGTGGCACTCGCCGAGCAAATTATTGCGGCCGACTTGAAAAACTCGTCGCGCGTAAACTCTCTTTTTTGACTTTTTTAACGACATACAAATGCACTTCAATTATTTTTCTTTTTTTTTTTTATGTTACTTCAAAAATCGTGCAATGAAAAATACACAGAACAGTCTTTATTTAAAATCCGCAGAATACTTTCTCACTAATTAAATATTTTATTATACTCTGTCTTTAGATAAAATAAATCAAATGCTAATTTAATGATTTTAAGTTGAAAATTTTTATATCAGAAAAGTTAGGGTTTATTTTAAAAAATTCTATTTATAATTTTATGCGTTTTAAAATATTAAAAAGAAGAATAGGATTAAAAATCGGAACTCATACAAAATAAATGTCAAAGCGCGCACACACGGCATATAAAATGATAAATAATATTTTATATTAAATTCTGGCGGATTATGTATTATCTAGACAGGGACTTAGGTTATTCATATAAAGAGAAAGTTTAATGTTTTCTTTATAAAAATTCTTTTTAAAATTTTTTAGTTACAATTACCGTGTTGTAAAATAATTTAATGGTGCAAAATATTATTGCACGTCTTTTGTTAATCTTTGTAATCTTGTTTTCCAAATTTCATACTCAATGCTGTTTATGTAATAGCGCGATTATAAAATTTTCCGAGCACCGTCTCTCACTTTTGCTCTGAAGTTCTTTTTAAATCCCGGTTAAACCCGCGTAATGTGTTACGTTTAACGTGTCACACATATCAGTTCAAACGTATTAAATATCGTCCTTGCATGTCCACGCGGAGATCTCATTGTACAATCAAATTACTGTCTTACTCTCGTACTTTTTATGTAACCAGAAATGCTTGCATGCGGGCGTACGTTGACATAATCTGGTTCGCTAACAAAATTGCCCGCTCGTTACACTGATTTTTTTTCACACTGATTTCGTATAGACGCATGTGAGAACGACGCGAGAATGTTTTAGCGTTCTGAATAATTACGTTTTCATTGAACTCAATAATTCCTCATTAGCATGAACGTTATTAGAGATGCTTTATGTCGGACACAATTCACGTCATGGATAATGCAGTATTCGTACCCACCCATTTATCACGTAACGTATACATATATGGATAAATAATCAAATGAAACGCGAGAATTGTAATGTATTTTAATTTTAGCCGATAACCACGACAATTATTTTTCGTGTAAAATATAGCACATTGCCATATGTAAAGTAAATTCGATAATGTAGCATAACGACATTATACAAACAGAGTTCATATTGTTTATTTAGAAATTATCTATCTGTTAAGTTAATCTGTCAAGTTATTATTTAATTTCTTTCTTTAATGAAATCCGACACAAAATGGTACAAAATGTACCGGCACTTTATCTTCAAATGATTCAGCTCGAATTTCCGTCATCCATGATTGCACGCTTTATCAACGATAATTTTTTATATTCATATAATCGCTCTTTCTCTAAGTGATTAAGAACAAAGGGCGCGACTCAGCTTTTTCCAGCATTTCATCAGTTCGATCATCCCACTTTCCTTCGTCACAAATGCAAGTAAGATCCCAACTTTTCTTCTATTTCTCTTCCCGTCTCTTTCTCCTTCTCTTCCATTCGTGATCCGCTTTTACGTTTCGGCCTTTTTCCTTATCCCACTCTCGGAACAAGGGACGCTTAAAGCACTTTCATAGGGAGACGACTAATTAGAGCGATTTAGCGTCCGTCGACGGCGTTTATTTGGAATGCAAATGCCATCGTGAGACCGACCGACCAACCTTCTCCTCCTCCTCCGTTTTTTTCACTCTTTCTGCTCTCTCTCATGTCGTATCGCCGACTGATAAATGCCCGGTGAATTTTATCGCGACGCCGGTTACCGCGCCTTGTCCAAGAATGAAAATTGAAAAGGCTGAGAGAGCACGCCATTTGTAGTTAGTGATTATCTCATATCTCTCTGTTCGTACGATCTCTCGTAAGTGTCAGAAAAAAAGAACGACGGAATTATAATATTTTACTATGAATGATTTTACTTGTTTTTATTATTTTGTCAATTTAAATTTTTTGTATAATTCACAATTTTTATTTGAATCTATTGATCAGAATGAAACAGTTTTTTCAACAAAAATATAATTGAAATCCATTTTCTAATTTATTAATTTTCATTATTAATTAAATTTCAAATTTTATAAGTCTTTTAAAATAACGTTTCTTGAAAATTATATACAGAATTAACTTAAATAGCTAAAGAAACGTTCAATTTCTATATTTCTTTCTTTTATTTTTAAGATTACTTTTAAGAAAAATTTAATTTATCGAATTTTTAAACTTTATTTTATTTCTGTTTTTTTAATTCCCATGTAGAAAATTATAATAAAGTCAAAGAAAAAAATTAATTCTTTTAATGCTCTATCGGATTTCTCACAATTGGAAATTAAACTTAATTAACCACGAATCAAAAGGCAAAATTAAAACAGTCGTAATTTAATTACGTTTGATCCGATTATAACGCGCTTCTAAAATACACACGAAGAATGTAAACGATAATATGATAAATACATCTCGCGACCATAAAATTCCGTATGTACAATTATGCTTTTCTGCTCATTCGCAAATAGCCGCTCCTGGGAAACTTTTTTCTTCATAACAGGAAATATCACTTTTAGTCGTAATTGCGGCAGTAAAGCAACTTGAACGTTTCTTGCACTTTCATACTGTGAAGCGTGCATCGCATTGAATAATGTTCATGAATGAATATGTATATGCTAGTTGAGTTTACGCCGCATAGAAATGAATAAGATCTTACAATGTTCGCTATTTCATTATATTGATTATAATTCCATTAAATATTATTTGTCGCAAGTAAATTATTATTAATATGACAGCAAATTATTCAAAAGCTAAACGAAAATGATATCGATAATTAAAACTATCTTGTACCGTTATTTAAACTTTGATTTTTCTAACTGACTGTTTTAAATAAATTAAATTGTAATTTAATTAGACAAATATAGATCTCTATCTATACATATGTTTTTCTTCTCATTATTTTCTATAATTAGAGGGATTAATAATCATGCAATAATACATAAATATAGAAACATTACGTAATTAATAATATACAAATGCTTGATAACAATACAATTATTAAAATATATTGTTATTGGAAAAAAGATTACTTAGATATCTTTGATTGTGGAAACATTAGTTTATAAATTAAATATAACAATTATTATCTGAATAATCCCTGCGAATAACGAACGGTGAACGAATAATGCAAATTTTAATTTAATTTGTTTTTATTTTGATTTCAGAAAATATGTGTCTTCCAAAAGTCCCTCGAGGATCTCTCCTCGCGGATGGCCGCGGCCGAGGCGATCCAGAGCGGCTGGCAGAATCCAAACGACGCCAACGAAGCGACGGAGATGCTCGAGCAGTTGCAAAAATTCGGCGAACGACTGGTACCAATCCAAAGGAACATCGAAGATGCGAACGACCAGGCAAGCGTCTTCGCATCTAGCAGTGTCATCGTTTCTCATGCTTTATTGGCGAAACTCGAAGATCTGAACACCAGGTACTTACTTGACGACCGCGTAAAAATTTAGTGTGACTTCTGATTGATTTTTAGACAAAACTCGTACGTCAGCAATGTATACGATGTCGCAGAATCATTTAATGACGTATCCTCCAAGCGATCTGGCATCAAAATTTTTCAGATATTACAATTCCCTCTGAATAATAACGAATTCTGTAGAAATATACAAACAAAATATTCTCTTTACGATTATCCGTTTGGAACGTTCTCTGTCTTACGTTATTTTATGCAAGTATCAGGATAGAGAATTTAAAATTCGCCCGGCACTGTGGGGCTTATTTTTACAACTTGCCATGCGACAGGTTTTGAATTCAGGACGCAGCGACGTTAACTTTTTCGTGTGTTTTCGTAGGTGGAAGGTGCTGCAAGTCGCGGTTGACGAGCGTTACAAGTTGCTAAGCGGATTCGGGAAGGATGGCAGCACTCCGGGTAGTCAGGCTTTCCTCGCGAGCAGCGTAGAACCACCATGGGAGAGAGCCCTCACACCCGCCAAAGTGCCTTACTATATCAAGTAATCGATCTTCCTTGCACCACCCGCACGGTTGCCTCGATTTTCCCAAACCGTACGACACGGTTATTCCTGAGGCGATCGAGAGCTTTTACTAACATGGTCTAGTCTTATGCTATACTGAAAGGAATATTCGTATATTTATTAAAGAATAAATTGATTCAAATATCAAATGAGGCTAATAAACTCAAATATCTAAGAAAATATTCCGTATATATTAGTATTTATTTGAATGTCTAAATAACAAATATCTATATTAATTCGAACATTAAAAAAAACTTTTATAAGTTAAATTATTATGTATATTATATAAAACGTAACTTAAATATATGTCGAAAGATTTCTTCAATTTATTAAAATCAATGTATTAAAATGTATAAAAGATTATTGCTTTATTTTATTTGTATATTATATTTCTTCATGTATATAGAGTTAAGTTTATGCATTTAAATTTCAAATCTGTTACAGCCATCAATTGGAGACTACGCATTGGGATCACCCGAAAATGATAGAACTGATGTCTTCACTCGCAGACTTAAATGAAGTTCGCTTTTCCGCATATCGAACCGCTATGAAATTGCGTACCGTTCAGAAGCGACTGTGTCGTGAGTATCTTTGATGATCATTGATCAAATTGATCAATTACTGTTGTTTTATTGCTGCCTCATTGTTGCTATTTTATTATTATACAAACTGATCGATATCGTGAGAATTTCTTTGTTGATCTTTATTACCTAACACCATGCAATATTTTGAAAATGAAAAAAGTACAGAGTGAATAACTGTTCCATATTTTGACTTAATTATTTTTAGTGGACATGTTGAGCCTTTCCACCGCATTAGAACAATTCGATTCACACGGACTTCGGGCACAGAATGATAAACTGATCGACATCCCCGATATGGTAACAGTACTGACATCGCTATACGAAGTAATAGCAGCAGACAATCCAGCGCAGGTGTCCGTACCGCTATGCATTGACCTAGCCATTAACTGGCTGCTCAATGTATACGATAGGTATTCTAAGTGAATACATTTTATATCTATTAAACTGTCGACATGTTCTATCTTTTATTATTTGACTCACATTTTATACATTTACGTTTTTTATATTTAGTTTAAAAGATTATCCAATTTTTTAATTACTTTATTCTTAAAACGTTATACTTAGCGTTATCCAATTTTTAAATTGTTTTATTCTCAAAACATGCTTAACATAATCATGATAAACTGTCATTATAATATTTCTTTGTTATAATTTTCAGTCAACGAACCGGCCAAATTCGAGTACTTTCATTCAAAGTCGGTTTGGTTTTATTATGCAAGGGACACTTAGAGGAAAAGTACAGATGTAAGTAATACGAAGAGATTTTCCCTGATGAGTTAATTAAACGTTATATTTAACTATATCTAATGAAGATTTTTAAAATGTTATTTACAGATCTATTCCGTTTGATTGCGGATCCCAATAGATTGGTAGATCAACGAAAATTGGGTCTTCTATTGCACGATTGCATACAAGTGCCGAGACAATTGGGTGAAGTTGCAGCATTCGGTGGCTCGAATATTGAGCCTAGTGTTCGTAGTTGCTTCGAGAAGGCGGGAAAAGATAAGAACGAAATTGAAGCTGTGCACTTTTTAAGTTGGCTGCAACAGGAACCACAGAGTATGGTCTGGCTGCCGGTATTGCATAGACTATCTGCAGCGGAGACTGCTAAACACCAAGCCAAATGCAATATATGCAAGGAATATCCTATTATAGGATTCAGGTGAGATTACATTTGATTAAAAAATATATATATATATATGTATGTATATATAATTTTTTTTCAAAATGTGTATTGACGTAAAAAAATATCTATATTTTAGATACCGTTGCTTGAAATGCTTCAACTTTGACATGTGTCAGAACTGTTTCTTCTCAGGACGCAAAGCAAAGAATCATAAACTAACGCATCCGATGCAAGAATATTGCACGGCGGTAAGACATCTATCTTTATTTTTTTAAATGTGATTAAAGGAAACGATTTTTATAGGTATTTGAAACGACGTGTTTGTTATTTTACAGACAACCTCCGGTGAAGATGTACGGGACTTCACGCGAGCGTTGCGCAACAAATTTAAGTCTAAACGATACTTCAAAAAACATCCCAGAGTTGGCTATTTGCCTGTGCAAACTGTCCTGGAAGGAGATGCGTTGGAGAGCCCGGCGCCATCGCCCCAACACAGCTCACTCAGTCAAGACATGCACTCCCGTTTAGAAATGTACGCCTCTCGACTCGCCGAAGTCGAGTTGTCGCGTACAAGAAGTAACTCCACGCCGGACAGCGACGATGAACATCAACTGATAGCACATTACTGTCAGAGTTTGAACGGTGGCGACAATATTAATGTACCCAGAAGTCCAGTCCAAGTCATGGCCGCGATAGACGCCGAGCAGAGGGAAGAACTTGAAGCAATGATACGTGAATTGGAAGAGGAGAATGCGACATTGCAAGCAGAGTACGAAAGATTACGCTCGAAGCAAACTCCTGGTTCAACGCCAGAAGATGGTCACAGTACTAGACAGCCTGATTGCGATATGATTGCAGAAGCTAAGCTGCTAAGGCAGCATAAGGGAAGATTAGAAGCACGCATGCAATTACTCGAGGACCACAATCGCCAATTGGAGGCGCAACTGCAGAGACTTAGACAGCTTCTAGATGAGGTATGGCCAAGAATGTTTTTAATATTTATCTATTATTTTTATTTATTATATATTTATTATATATTTATTTATTATCTCAATAACTCAAAAAAGAAAGAAATTTTTAATCTAATTATTTTTTTTAGCCAAACGCTTCTTCACCATCGAAAACCGGAACTTTACAAACCCGAAGTGTAACGGCATCACAATTAGCAACTGACTCTCCAGCAAAAATGAATGGCCATTATCATGATTCTCCAGGTATATTCTAATTTAACAAATAGCTTTAATTTTAATAAAAAGTTAAATATTTGTGACTCTTGGGAAATAAATAAATGATAATATCTAGAGCGATACATTAGATATCTCCATTAGGAATCACTATTAATAATCATACACATTTGTAACTCATATATAACAGCCGAATCTAATGCCTTTCTATTAGAATTACACTAACTACATATTGATACAATAGGGATTGAATGATTTTAATTATAAATATAACTATGCGTATGAGCTAATGATACATTTCATTCGCTTAAAATATTTTCTGCACATCAAGATTTTATCTTCTTTAATATAACAAATAACATTTAACAAATTGATAAAATTGCAAAAAAAATTGAGTGATTCGAAATATTACAACATTATAAATCTTTTATTTTGTTATAAAGTAAGATTGTAAAGAATCCCTATTGTTTACATCTGTATATACATATTTAATCAGACGCCGTGGAAACTAGATAAGCTTATTGCTATTGGGTATAGGTGGAGGAAGCTCAAACGAGGGTAGAGTCAGCAGTTTAGAGAGGCCACCGCCACCGCCGCATTCTCACAGCGTTACCCACAATGTGGGTAATTTGTTGCACATGGCAGGTTCGTTTAATTTATGTGAATTTGATCGTGTATCAATTATGTAGTATAATTAATCTATATTATGCCCAACCTCCTTAATGCACGTGACATTTCTGCTTAACATAACAAAAATAACGTTGCCTTCCTGTTTTCACGCTACAGAATGGATGTAAGGTGAGATCATTGTGCTTCTCCCTGGGAGCTAAAAATCGCCTAAATACATATAATCACCTCGATGTCAAATTACTTAACGCAACGGATGATATCATCGACAATCTAATGATTATGCAATCTTTACGAGAATACAATCTTTAGTGTTGATCGCGTTTTTATATATGCCCAAATCCATCTTCTCGACTCGTCTCACGCTTATCTCTTTTTTTCTGTATATCTCTTCTGTGTAATTAACATATACACATTAATTGTCTAATTAATTATAAAATTAATTATAAAATATCTTGAGTTTGCCAACATATTCTGAACTACAGGAGCAATAACAAAGAAATAGATGGGCGTTAAAGATCTTTGTTCTTTATTTCAGGAGACTTAGGAAAAGCTGTGGGTGAATTGGTAACAGTCATGACGGAGGACGCGTCGAAGACGAACGGTCAACGGGCGCCGCCGCCGGCTTTTAAATAACAATTGTATCGCGACGTTTGCCCCGGCCAGAAGCTATAAGTCGGCTAGATCGACGCTAAATCCATTCAACACGTTGCAAACGTTTAATCGTAATTATCGACCAATAACAAGTCTGGCTCTAAACGCATATCAGAGACGAATACATGGTATATCTGCCGCGCAAATGCAGGGTCAGGGGACTCGCCTCTCATGGTGGTTTTGGGTATTTTATAAGTTTTGATATACGTCGTTGTATAGCTGAATTATATCGATAAGATGATTATGGTTTGGCTTTTGGTGGTCCCCTGAGAGTAACTTTACTACATATTGACACGTCATATCATGAAAACTAATCATAATGAAAAATCAATTGTTATGCTTGCTAGCTAAACTATACAAACGAATAAGAGATATAATGAGTATATATAAAAAATACACGGAAGAAAATATCATTAACAATGCATGCAAAAGCAATGTATCAAATCACATAATCTATCATAGAACGTAGCTTATATTTACATACCCATTCTGTTCACTGCCACGGGCTCTTCCTCGACGTAACTTACACAATGTACATGTTGCGATTCTAGATGATGACACATAATGGAAAATAGACAGTATCCATACCCGATCTTCTTGTATTCAGCGCTCTTGAATTTTACAAATCGATAATCACGAGACAAAGAGAATCTTTTATAATAAAACAAAGCGACAAGCATTACGAGTTTTCAAGTTTATTTTTTATCCAGTTACATGATTTTTTCAGATTTTCTAAATGAATTTAAACGGCAATGTCTATTATTTTTTAATATCTGCCGGATGTTATTATATCTAAGAATATATTGATAAGTAACTAATCGATAAACTGTAGGCTGTATTCTGATATGTAATAAAGTTGTCTAGAAAATACATTCACCGCGATAAAATGTGAGCTCGCCATGGTTTTGTTATTAAGTAATTAATCTGCGATATCTTCCTCGAACGAATGATTTTTCTATTTTGAAAGAATTAAATGCGCAGCATATTGTTTTTTCGTTTATACATATCACACACGGATGCCATATGTTAATAGTACCATTATATCACTTCTGATGAGGTTGCTATTTACGAAATGTAAAAAACATATCTATGAAAGAAATTATCATATTTTACCAATTCGATGAACATTGCGAACAAACGTAATGAATTGTTATTCACCGTCGTTAGGTCACAAGAACATTGATTTCACCTGACAGAGTGTAAAACTATTGAATATGTTTCCAAACTCCGTCTGTAGTTTGTTGAAAGATTGTTGGTTTTGCGATTTCATACATTAAAATATAACGCATTAAAATTTAGAGGATTAGGTATATAAAAATAAAGTTATATACTGCGTACAACATCAAACAGGTAACTACGTTACTTGTAATATATTGTAATATGACTGAAATGATATGGGACAAAATGCTTAAATAAAAATAATATAAATATAAATCTCTCCTGTATATTTTTTCTTCCAAATATATACGACTGTTCTTATAAATTCAATGGATGTTTTAATTATTTATTAATATAATGAATATTATAGTTAAACGTTATCGGAATTTACTATTGTAAACTAATGTCCAGAAAGATAAGCATTCATAATCGTCTCTATAAATTGAGTTTTTAAATAATTCATACACTTTGTTATTTAATTATCCTCATAGATATACTTTCTGTATCTATTTTAACTATCCGAATTGTTGCAGAAAAAAATAATAATTTAATTCAAAAAGAAATAAATTATTTGCAAATTTTTATTAGGTGTTGGAATTAATTCGTAGCGTTTTTTAATGAAAGAATGTTATTTATTTCACATGAGCATTAAAAAATACATTAATGAAAGTACTTCCCATCACTTGTAAAACGCTACGAATTAATTCCAACACCTAATATATAATATTTTTCAGTTGAAATAAAAAAAATTAAATTAAATTAAATAATTAACTTATATTATTTAGAATATATTTTGCACATTGATCTATAACTAAGGAGGAAAGGTAAGAAGGAGGGTCAACAAGGCTGTTTTTTAGCCATTACGAATTTCCATTAGATAATTTATATTGTATGATTATTAGAAAAATGTCAAAAATGATTATTAAATTTAAAAAATCTCAATTCATAAAGCCCTAAGTAATTATTCATCTAGATGTATCACATTGTAATACATAATACTTAAGCTCTTTTTCATGACTAATAAGCGAATTAATAAAGTGTGTTTAATCAGTGAATTAATAAATAAATTAATAAAATATTTTCATTTATTATATTACTCTGCCATATTAACGTTATTTTACACTGTCTGTTGTCTCTAAGGTGATGATAAATACAGCTCATAGTGTGAAAAAAATGAATTTTTTAAATTACTTTTAACACATGGATACTATTAATATCTATTAAAAGATGAAACTCAAATAGGTGATCACTATTAGTTGTCTATAGGACTTAAAATCTCTACACTGCATCAAAATTGCGATTATTTTGTATAGATTTTCTTATTTAAAAAAATTAAAAATAAAATAAAATAATAAAAAAATTTTTTAATGCGGAATAAAATATTAAATAATTAAAAATAAAAATAAAATATAAGTAAATATTAAAAAGTTAAAACAATAAAAATAAAATATGGATAAATATTAAATTTTAAATTCATAAAGGCCGAATTAATATTCGAAAAGCTTTTCAACTAATAGCATTTTTATTTTAATTACAGTATTATTATAATTATAATTTTTTTAGTATTATTATAATTTTTTGTATATATAACGAAATAAATTATAATATATTTAATAAATGTCTGAAATCAAAAGCTTATTGTTAATACAAAAAGACTGTGAATTGAATATAGGTCAACATGAAAACAAAATTCTCGGTCAGAGCATCTCTACATGGTACAAGGACGTTACTTGAACTGGTATTCATTCGATCCGGTTTTGATCATCCTTCGAAGGAAATCGTAAGTGAACCGGTAAGCAAAAAAAAGCATACCACGAATGCGGACTTGACTCAGTTCCAGCACGCGTAACAATTTTATTTATAGGATTATTTAAGACAAAAATTTCAAGTACTTCATTTCAAGTAATCTTTATGCATTTGTGCATTGCAAAGAATGATTTTTGTGCAAAATTTTAAGTATAATAAATAATATGTATATTATAATAAACGTAAAAAAAATTATTCTTCACATAGTAATAATATATTATTCCCATACATAATAAATTTTATAAATTATTTTGAAATATTAGATATACCTATAATTATTTTAAATCGATTAATGAACTTTCCAAAAAAAAAAGGAATATAATGTAATCTTTTAAGAACAGCAAAGTGTTTTAGCATTCTCTCGCATAAAATCGCATAAAATTTCCGATAGTTCGAATTTTGTTAATGCCATTAGGAGGGCAAGGATTAGGTATGAAAAAACTCTAAAAATTAATATATAATTCTCGGATATAGCACGACAACGCAATGCCATTTTAAATGCATAGAATAATCATATAATGTAGGTAAATTATTGGTTTTCCTCCATAATTGTAATAATAACATCAGATATTGTCTTAATGAATGTTTAATTTTAACATCTCATATATCAAATGCAACAATTAAGTATTATTTTGTTCACATCACCAATTTAACTGCAAAATTCTTTAAAAAGCACGGTCAGGCCTTTGCCCTTTCTTTGCGTGCGATTATCGCGTGAGCACACTTGCGGAATGCTTGTGTAAATGCTGCTCGTATGATTGCAAGAAATACTCAGAATCACAATATTCTTGCTATACTTCACTACTTACAATGTACACGACCGTGACCATCGCATTGCATTTCTTACACATTATTTCAACAACATAACGCACAGGAGTCGAACATCTTTGAAGAAGATTACTGAAAGAGGTTTACACGTCTCTTTTCACAATTATGGAGATCTAAAAGAAATTACAAGATTCTCTGCTGAGTATTTCACGAAATATCTGATCGCGGAATTACCAAGCGGAATATAGTATGAATTATGTTATCTTCCATTCACTCATTACACTAAATTTTTTATTATTTTATACACATAATATGTAACTTTTTTAATAGAAAGTAAATATATTAATAATTTTCTCACAAGCATATATGAACAAATTGGAAGAAATACTTCACTTTTAATAGATTTGTGTGAAAGCAGAAGTGTACTGTCGAAGTTGTATCTCATGTACGTATATTTGCTGAAGTTCCAATGCAGGCGATTGAGTCATCGATACGTGACATATGTTTTAATGCGCATAAACAGAAATTTAGTGCATACTGTCCGAAGGTCGATCGTAATCGCTTTAAAATATGGTATACGTTTATTCAATATCAAGTCAAACAATCAAACATAACAGTTACGTTTATGTAATCATTGATCTAAATATAACATAGACGATGACATTGTACGTGCTTGTCTTTATATTGAAAAGGATGTTAATTTACATGTTTATTGTGGTGATGCATGGTTACTTATAAAAACGATTTATAATCAGCAGGTCGCAGGTTCGAGCCCAACTATATATTTCCCATTTATATCTCGTTTTTATAAGATGAAAATTGATTTCAAAGATTTTACACTATTCTAGATGTATAATTATATAGGCCTAAAGATCTAGAGAAGAGTACAGATTGTGTAGAGTTCTGTTAAGTCTAAACGAAGATTGCAGAAATTTTGAGGCTATCTTAAGCCTAAATTAATTCTGATTACACAAATATTTGAATCCATGTAAATCTATGAAAAAAATAATGAGGTAGATGATAAATTAATATAAAGAAAACATCATAAAGAATAGAATTAACATCTATCAGTGCGGTACGTTTTCTTTACATTAATTGATTTATTTTATTTTTTTTTTATCTTATTTGTTTATAAAAGTATTAAGATATGTGTGTGATGATTCAAAAATTAATGGTTCACAAAATATTTAATATTTCATGTCAATGTATAACAAAATAAGGTATAAAATATTTCCATAATAAACCATTGATTTTTTTATATTTCTTTCTATCTTAATATTTTCATATGAAGAATAATTGAAGGAATCATATTATAAAATAGAATTACATAATCCCATTTTTAAAAAGTGAAGGTGACCTTCATATCTTTGTAACGCCTCCATCTAAGAAATAATAACGTGACCAAAATACATCTCGAAATCATTTCTTTTTCAACTAAAAACATTTTTCGTGTTTTATGTATTTTTTAAATATTTGCTTAGGGCAATTAAAATGGAACATTCTATATATGTATAGTTCTATCAATACATATATATTTGTTGGTAATCGAAAATGACTAATTATAGTTATTATTATCATAAAAATAGTTACTATAAATAATAGTGTTAAATATTTTTTGGAACAATCATATAATTATTTTTAAAAAAATTAAATTAAGCATTTTAATTTAAACTATTTTTATGGTAATAATAATTATAGTCATACTTATTATAAGTTATAACTTACAGTCATTTTTGATTGCCAACCATATATTTTATATATATATATGGTTATTATATATATATGTATATAATTATAGTAATATATGTATTATAGTTACATATACCAAAAAGTTTTTCTCTCACAATTAGTAAAGATTGAACAGTTTTATAAAGCTCAGTTCACAACATTGGCCTAGTGGGAGTCACAAAAGAAACTTTTTAGTTCTAAATGATGTATAGAGACTAATATAGTCCCACCTGCTACCCACAACTATTACTATTATTACTATTACTATTATATATTTTTTGTATCATTTTTTGTGAGTAACTCCTGGTACTTATTTAAAACATTCGTCAAAAAAAAGCCGAAAAGGAATAATATTTTAAATCTACAAAAGATGTGAAAATAATGTTTCAAAATTATATTAAAAATAATATTTCAAATATATGCATATATAAGATTATAATATTTATAATCAAGATACAAAAGGTTTCTTTAAATTTGTATAGATTAAGACTCGCGTGTCTTCTAAAATTTTTTCTATTGTTGCAGACTACAATTAAATGGCACGTTTTGAATGGAAAATGAGCAAACGCAAGGATATGTGATATCAGAAAGCAAGTCCAGATTCTGGACTTTCTTTCTCTAGGTGGTTTTACCATGTATACACAGAAGGAAGTTGTTATTAAGTAAATTCTTAGCATTCCTTTCGGTATGGCACTGCTTTTCTCACGGAGCACTGAACATCCTTATAGAAGCTGATAGAAATGCAAATAGATCAGAGCGCGGCTGTAAAATGTGCAGGAGTAAACGAGTGGAATCGTTGAGAAAAAAAACAAAAATGGCAGGAACATTCCGTCGAGTTCTTATACATTTCTTATAAATTTCGCAAAAATTCAAACAATAAATATTAAACAATAATAAGTTAATTTAAACCGCTGTATTCATAAATAAAATAAGTAAGAAAAAAGTCAGTACGTTGAGTTTAGATATTGATATGCATAATAATGTTAATTTATTTAAAAAATTCAATCTACAAATTAATTTTTAAAATTTTACGCATTTATCATTAAATCGCATTTATAATGTTAACGTCAACAAGTATAAATTTATACATTGCCAATGTTTTTTATATAATAAATGTCAAAAAAATTTTTTCTGACTAAAAACAGTTTTTTCAATATATCTATCTTACAATTTGTAGATTATAAATTGCAGGTTACGATACAGAAGATATTTTTGACGCGCGCTATTCATTTTGCTCCGTTATGACGCACCTGATATATAGTTTACTAAATTTATAATGGCTACTTTTTATCATTCTATATAATATAAACTCAGCTTACATGAACTGCCCGCGTGATACCAGTTTCGTTTACAAAACGAGTTCCCGTCGTGGAACAGCAACAATGAAGACCGGGTGAAGGCATACGGAGAAACCTATATAGTCTATATCCATCGAAGGTTCCATGACCCAACGGACACTTTTTTTTGCTCCATGTAGGAAGCCTGCACGAGGCCTCAGAGAAGGTCGTTCTTCGATGATCGTAGCCTGTATAGCTGAAGTCAAAGCCGAAGGAGATGCGCGCGAAAGTTAATAAAATAGAGGCCGCCAAAATTTAAGTAAAAATATTTCAATTTTTTAATTCCATTTCTTAAAGTAAAATCAAGTAAAGTTTAATTTAAAAATAATGGCTTTTTCGAAAGTACTTAAATAAGAGATAAAAATAAAAATAATAAAAATAAAAAATGTTGGATTTATTTTCATATAGAAAAACTTTTATATATTATTATATTATTTGAATATTTTATCTTTCCCGATTTTATAATTTTTGCTAAACAAATATTTTATTTTTCGTATTGTTAAATGGACAAATATTTTACTTTTCATACTCCTTAATAGATTAATGACGATAACCATGAAATTAAATGCGGGTCAAAAATCAATTACAAGAACCAAAAGGTTTTGAATTCCCAGACGATATCAGACCTGTTCCCGGAATTCTGACCCTGACGTCATCTACAGTTTAGCTAAGGAAAGAAATGCGAATAATGCTCCGTGTGTGTGTGTGTGTGTGTGTGTGTATGTGTGTGTGTAAATTTTTAGAATAATGTAATGAAATTTCAAACATTGAAAATGCAAGTTTTTCTTCCGCGTTATTTAAATTTATCTATTACATCCCAATTTAGTACATATATTTGGCGAGAAATATAAAACATTTTTAAAAAATATCGAATACTGAATAATACTCGAAAACTATTAGGTGTTGGAATTAATTCGTAGCGTTTTACAAGTGATGGGAAGTACTTTCATTAATGTATTTTTTAATGCTCATGTGAAATAAATAACATTCTTTCATTAAAAAACGCTACGAATTAATTCCAACATCTAATAAAATTATGATTTTATTGTTTCGCATTTCTATACTTTACACTTTACACCATTATTATTATAATTTTATCCTAATCCATGTTTTCTGCCGTTTAAATATTGTATATTTTATTATATATTGTATATGATATGCACTCAACTATTAAGGAGATCCTAAACTGTTTTATCGATTGTCTTTCAAATGTTTTTTTAATTGTCTTACAGATTTAAAAATCCTTTTTCACACAATTAAAGTGTAAACGGTAATGTAGTCCAAATCGGTTAAGTTTATGTTAAAAGCGAAAAAAAATTGGAAAATTACAGTTCTTTGTTAGCTTCTTGCGTTGATTCGTAATAATATTTGCTATATAAAAGTTTTGTACATACATATGTATAACACAATCTTGATTTGGACTAAGGATTACACAAACAATATTAAGTTCTTAGAATTAGGCTTAGATATCTAATACGAAGATTAGTTAGAAAATTTATACGTATGTTTTGCGTTCGATATTGATGCAGTAGTGTACAGTAATGTATTATATAGTGACATAAATCGTATTTAGGTTCTATTGAAGTATCTCTAAAATAGATGACTTTAAAATTCCCTTAAGATCCAAAATAGAAATTGAAACGTATTCGTTATATGTATACAAGTTATTACGAGTAATATTCTATCTAAATAATGTAAATTCAGATGTTATAGCCACAAAAGATGATTATAGGTTGTAATTTCTCCAATAATTGCTAATTAATGCATTTTTTGCATTTAGTGCATTTCAATCTCAAAGATAATCAATATTTACGATAATTTATGTACGCACAGTTTTTGAAGTAATGATATTATGAAAATATTATGTAATATTTTTATTTTCAACTGCCTGCAAAGGTTTGCATGTGCCTTTAAAAGCTGCTAATGTTAAATAATGTTAAATAAATTACACATGACAGTTAAGCTGTCATAATCAAGGTTTTATACATAATAAAGATACGTAAACTACAATGTAACTTATAATTTAATCCGTATTTTCATTTTCACTATTTATTTAAAATATTATAGTCATTTTTCCTTCACAGTTCGAAAAAGGTGGCCATTAATCACACATACAATTTTTTAAAATATAAAAATCTTTATTTAGTTTTCTTAATTTAAAAGAATCATTTTTTGTTATTATTGTAGATATCAGAACTTAACTTTTATGTTACCAAACTCGATGCACACAGAAAACATCCTGTTTTATCTTATCATCAGTTCAAAGACTCCAGCGAATTAATGAAAATACGAAACGAGAGCCCGCGCTCCTCTTCATCTTCCTGCAGGAATCCGCTCGTCGTCTGACGTCATCTCCGTCGGCGGTTTGGAGAACGGAGGTTACGTGTCGCGGACGCGCCAGATGAAAGCTCAATACTCAGCGCGGCCAATCGCCGGGCGCGTCGTAGGAACTCCAGCGAAACGTGTTGCCGTCGCCGTCGTCTCGTCGTCGGCTGAGTCGGCTCCCGCCAGTCGAGTCGCGTCCGCCGAAGTGTGAACGTGGTTCCCTCGTAATCGGCCGATTAACCCCTCGGATTTTTCATCCGTAAACGCGACTCTTTCTCGAGGCGAAAAAAATGGCCTGCAACAGAGCTGCCAAATCTGGATTTGCCGCGGAGGCACAAAGAAAGGTGAGAAACTCGCCCTATCCACGTCCGCCACCCTGACCTAGTCAACAACCCTCCGTTCCTCCCCATCTCCCCTCTCCCCTACTTTTGACGTGGGACTCGTGGACTCGACCTACTAAGGGTGTATTTCCGCGCAGACGCCGTTCGAATTGGTGAACACGCATCTATGAATGGTATCGTCTAGCCGGGGTGGTTGGGTTAAATCGGAGTAAATTGCGACGTTAGATTGCTTTTCGACGAGGTTAATTGTTATTATAAAATTGTTAAAGTCAGCTAGTGTCACTTTTAACAATTTTAGCTAGTGTTTTTAGTGGATATCGTCAATTAATAATCGCCGTTATTGCTGACTACGTTGATCGTGTTAAACTCTCACTGATACAATTGTTTTCTTTGACCTATTTTGGGACAGTAGGGTGGGATGAGAATTTAAGGATGGTTTAAGGATGACAAAGGATAGTCGACGCTGTGGAAATACCAGTTATTTCTCAAGATTACTCGCGTTGATTGTCATTAATTTAAAAAAACTGTGTATGCTAAATTGTTGCCAATTAATATAGCAATATATTTTAAATTACAAACTAATTAATATTCTATGATTTTAAATGATGTAACAATAACTTTTATATTTTGTTAATTTAAGTAATCAAATAATTACGTCTATTGAAATAAAATTAAGTACTCGAAAATATATTCTTTGCTGAGAAAGATTAAATGTCATCTGCTTTTATGTATAGTATTTTGTGCTTTATTTTTTACAGTTGTTTGCTAACACATTGTTAACGGGAGATCAATTGTAGTACTTCGTTTTATGTCTAAATATTATGGACTGATAGGAGATTCGTGTTTAGAGAGGCATACAGTTTGAATAATCACGTGAAATTAGAGTTTATGTTAGAGCTTAAAGTTGAAAAAATTTTTATTATAGAATTTATGATTATGTTTTTGTTCTTTACTTTTATTGTGATTTGTTTTTGTCTGACTTTTCGTATATTATAAACACAATTTTGTTCATGTTAAATTTTCTAAATTAAAAATAAGCTACCGACGTTGGGTTTCTGTATATAATTAATAATGGGTTAAAAAATGGAAAATAATATTTTTTGCGTTACAGTTTTATATCATTTTCGTGAATATGATTTTCTTATAGTTATTGTTATTCTTATAATTATTAACAAATAGAAGAGTTTACTAACATAATGTGTAACAGTAAATAATGAAACAGACTATCGCTGTTTGTACCCCGCATTCGTTCACACAGCTCGTGTTTACATTATCTTACTGCGTACCGATAAATATACGGTCACTAAGAGATATTTGCAGAAATAATAAAATATAAAAGAAACTAGAAAATACTATTTTATATTTTAAATAATTATCTTTTATCACACATATCGCGCTTAATGCAATTTTAATGATTTTCGTTAATTTGTAGTGTAACGTTTTCATTTCGATTGCGTATAATTTTGATACGCTTTTCGAACATCGTTACATAAATGAGAAACAGGAAATGCGCGCAACAGTTGGCAAAAATTCGCGACATAGGTATTCAGCCTGGTGAACCTTTGTGTTAAGTTTCAAGCGGGCGTGTCGTTTATCTCGCAGCTGTGTTTAAACGTTTTACATTCGCCCAGTTTCACGATTCCGAGACGAAGCGATTCTCGCCAGTCATAAATCACTTTATAACACAAACTCGTGTATGTACCTAAATCGCGTCCATTCAAATGTCCCGTAAATGGTCTCCCGTCGAGTGTATATCAGCACAAAGTGACGCTTTTAAAGAAAAACAATTGGCGATAAAGTCCTTCCTGAGAGAAATCGTCGAGAATTAACTGAGGACGACATGTCGCAATTTCGAAAGTTATTTTTATTGCACTGCCACAAAATATAATTCAACCATTGCAATATAAACAATTTTGATAAAACTCAAAAATATAATCTTTTTAACATATGATTATATAAAGTTAAAGAGCATGTCACGTATATTTTTTATTGAACAAAGATATCTCAGACGCGAAATATGTTCGAAATATTTCGCGTTTAATTTCGCGGAAACATAATTATTATATAATCTGTTGCATGCAAGGAATAAACTTTCGAGGAAAACTATTGACATTTTGTAAATATCCTTGAATGTTAAGATTGCAAAAGTAGCTGACGTAAATTTTATATTATGCATTCGAATGATGTACACGTGAATAAGTAGTTGTATAAGTAGTCGTGATAAGTAGTCGTATGCGATTTCAATGCAAATGTCTCATGAAGCTAAATTAAGATCAGGAATAATAAAAATGACACATACAATACCAGAATTTAACTTGCACGTTCACCATCTTAACAATTACATTAATAAGGACATTAATTTAACGATTAAAAGTTGTTGAATTAATTATCTTATCAGTTATGCTGCTATTAAAAAATTATATTCGCATCTATATTTTGAAAAATACGCGCACTTATCTCATTCCAGATCGCAAAATCGATTACCTTTTCTCACCTCAAATAAGTATCCCGCAGAGTTCAGCGATGCACACGTTTCGTAAGCGGCAACAGCTGCTAGGCGGTCGTTTCTTTCGAGGGGAATTAAAATGAGACCCAGTTGCTGAAGAAGGGAGCGTCTCTCGCGAAACCCGCTGGCCATGGTACACTTCTTAGGTCATTCGTTCTGCACTCCCTCTCTCTCTCTCTCTCTCTCTCTCTCTCTCTCTCTTCGATACCTTCTCAAATATTTTTTGTGCGCAATATTACACTTGAAATTGCGCTATTCCGTAACGAGAGCAGATAGTTCTCATCTTCCTTCGCGCGTAACTAATGTTCAACTGTCTTACGTCTTCCTTTGAGAAACGTTGCAGAAAATTCGTGTGCTAATTTATAGCATTAATTTCATGGCGTTGCGAAGCGCAAAATTTATTCCATAACACTGATTCTCACGGAAAGAAGAGTCATCTTTATATAATAAATTAATATTACTTTAAATGTATTTAAAAAAGTAGTAATTAATATAATATATGTACATGAAATATATAAAAATACGTATAAAATTTCACTAAATAAATAATAATTGTTTTTACTTGAGTCGTTAATATTTTAACTTTAAGCTATTTATTTATAATCTAAATATTTAATAGTTATAAATAAGAATATTTTTATCTACTGAAAAGATTATTCCTTATCCGTAATTTCTTCGGTGAATTAACTTGGAAAGTTAATGTCTTGAATATTTTAAGAAGATAAGGTTTAAAAACACATAAGCATAATTCTTTTCGAGAAAGATTGAAGAAACTTTGGTATTTAACAATCAGTATTTGCTGAAAGGAAATACACTGAATGTTACCTCATACATGGATAGAGAATTTTATCAATCCTTTTTCCTTCCTCTGAGCTGCGATTTCCTGAATCCTATTGTGAAATTGATAAATTCATGAATTTTTATTGCAATATTTATGCTATTTCTTACTATAAAATATCTCATTCTAAATACAGACAAAAATACACACACACATTTTGAATATTGATTTACGATTATAAATAAATTAAATTATTCGAATTATGTTTAAATTGCATTAATTTCTTTGATAAAACAATCATACGATTCATAAAATATATACGATCGTAAAATATATTTTTTATAACAGAAAAGGTAGCAATTTTTGATATCTTATAAAAAACAATTAACGATGTTTAGTAGCTAATTACAATCGTAAATTATTTCATTTTAATAAAGAAATGAGGAAGTTGTTGAATCGAGTATATTTTACGATTCGGATTATTTACACTCGTAAAAGTTCGTGGAGAGGTTCGCACTCATTACGAAGCAAGATATGCTTATCGTCTGCGGAATGCAGTTTAAGCCAGCTCGTTATATTTTACCGGTACAAAATTATTTGTCTCAGAACGTCGCGACGTATGCATTAAGATTAACTGTGACCGTGTATTTTGAACTACCAGTACAAGAGTCTCGCAAGGAAAAAAAGAATTTTATCTTGAGATTTGTCACATTTCTATGTGATTGATATTATTGTACAATCTATTAACGCGTGATATGATTTTAAAAAAAGAAACGAATATTGCAATCACTTGTTACAGTTTTGCCCAGAAAAATAATCATTAACGCGTGATATAATTTCATAAAAAGTCATAATCAATTTCAATAATGATGCAATATTCAATAAATAACAAGATAATGATTTCATTGCATATGTCAGAAGCAACAAATATTATTTAAATGAAAATTATAAGAGTCAGTAATGGTAAAAGATGTTATGTCATTAGCAGCTGTTATTAATAGCGAGAGATATAGAAAAGGTATAATTAATGCGCAGAATAGGCGCGAATGTTAATTATGAAATACGCTATGATTAAATTAAACCTTTATTTAAGATATATGCTGTTCCAAGGTAACATTGGACACGTAATTATCACTATCAACGAGATATAAATTAAAAGCACTGAGCCGTGACCACTTCCCATAATTGCTAGGGTTCAATGTGCCTGTCCGTTTGTGTTAGCTATCGCGAAGAAATAGATACTTATACATGATAATAACTGATACAAACTCATAATATCACAGGCATTATGATCTTAAACAGATATTTCCTTTGAAAGAACGATAAAATTAAAAAAAACGTTCTCGTTTATTGACACGAAGACGAATAATATCGCGTGAGTCTCTGTCAGCACTCCTTGAATATCACAGCTAGTATTACTATCGTGGTCGAGTGAAACAAACATTTCAGCACATTCTGTAATACAATTTTGCATCGCAGACATATACATATGTCTGTGACTTTACAGTATAGCAAATATTGACAGAAATAAGCAGCTAGAAATAGCATAAGCAAAAGTCGAATTTTTTAAATATTTTATTTATCTCGTTTGTTATATTTTTTTGTTTCATCATTATTTGTGAAAAAAGATATGAAGAAGTATCTTCTTTTCCAAATATATAAGGTATATCCAGATATATTGCAATTTATTTAATTCTCATATACATATATGTAATTTTTAATTATTAATTTATTTTATGGATATAGTAATTTTCAATCATTAATTTTCTTCGAAATAATGATTTTATGATATCGATGGATGGATTCTTTTTACGAATACCACACGATGAATGTGTGGTATTATATTCATACTCTAAAAATAGAGATGCTTCATCCCCGAAGAGGATATCTGTATTAACGGCCGGAAGTAGAATAAAGTGGTTTCCGTTCTAGGAGCGAATAATGGGGAATAAGGATTCTTGCGTGTGCCTTATTATTCTTACGTCTCTATGAGACAGTAAATAAATTATTTAATATACAATTTGATGATAATGTTTTTATATAAAATAACTAATGTGTAATTAAAATTATTAATGTTAAAATTAAAATTTTATTAAAATAAAAAAAAAGCAAAAAATTCAATTTATCCGTATATCTAAAATTTTGTTGTCAATCATTTATAATTAAAAATATTGGTAACATTATATAATTTAAAGATTTAGTCAATTTGGTCAAACAATACGTAGATGAAAGAAATTATAAAGGTATTCTCCACCTATCTTCAAATTATATATAATTTGAATTACAATATAATTATTAGTATAATATTATAAGTAACATATGTACATAAATATGTATTGTACTTAATTATATATATTATATTATAATTATAAATATATTTTATATGTAATATAATTATCTATATAATTATAAATATGTAAGCAATAATGTTGGATTATTAATTACTTTAGTATTAAGGAGAGCCTATCTTCGAAATATTAATTAATAAACAAATCATAAATTTAGAGAACTATATTCACACTCTATATATTGGCAGATATTACAGCTAATAAAAACATTATCGCATTCGATTTGATACTTCGAAAATGCATTACATAATCAGTATTAGCAAATAAAACGATCATATTTTTATTTTTTTAATCTACCTTTCCGCTCTCTTTTTTCCAACATCAATGTAGAAAAATATAGGGAAAAAATATTATATATTTATTTTATAATTATGAACTTAACTCATGTGGTATAATATCTAAGCAATATAATATTTAATGATTATAAATATGATATAAAATCTTTAACACCTTAAATATTATTGATTATATGCATCAATACTTTATTTATTGTAATCTGATTTGAATTTTATTACGTGTTCTGCTAAATTTGCTTAAGAAAAAGCATAAGTACTTGTTAAAAAAAGCTGTTAATCACAAAATTAACTCGGATGAACAGATTAGAACATTATGGAAATATAACGCAGATCATCAGGGTACATCCTACCAGAAAACTTTCTCCACATTGTGACTCATTCCAGCATAGCTTGTTTCTTATGTCATACTCCTGTCGAATGACATAGAGTCCATAGTCAATTTTAATTATCGATATTTTGCACTTATATACTTTATTACTTAAGTAAACTTAAGTTTCAAGTGAATTACTTGGCCACTCCCATATGTATCCACTTTATTTGAACACTAATCATTTAATTCGAACTTTAAGGAAATAAAAAGCATTATCTATTCTTAACAATACACACAAGATTAATTTTAATCTTGGTTTAACTTACTTTTTATCTTTTTCTAGTTCTAAGAATTAAAAGAACAAAAGAAGTAAAACCGAGATTAAAATTAATCTATAATTTATATTGATAAAAACCGAGTTAATCTACATTAATAGAAGGCATTAGAACTTAATTTTAAATTACTTGACAAAACTAATAAAACAGAAATTTAAAACGATATAACATGAAGAAAAATAAAATTCATAAATATTAACTTACATGTATTGTATTTATGTGAAAAAAATTTGATATCATATATTAAAACCAATTCTGAAATTTTTTAAATTGTCGAAAAGAGACAATTTCTATCAAAATAAAAAAACAAAAATTATTTATATTTTGGAGAATCTTATAAAAATGGTAAATAGAAATTGCAGAAATAAAATCAGGAAAACTAAATATTCTGCGCCATATAATTGACATTACGATATTCTTTTAGAGAGCTCGTTATACAGTTATACTGATTTCCAATGCAAGAATTGTCAGTGAGGACAGTGAGACAACCGAAAATCCTTAATGTACTCTTGATTGATTCAAAAATTTGTTTTCTGTGACATAAACTTAATTAAACCGATTACATGAATTAGGTTGTATAATATCATTGACTATGATGGAACTGTGAATAAATGATCGAGAACATGACCGAGTTTCGAAGACCTCACTATGACCTCGACAAGAACCCCTTATTTCAACCTTGCATTCTTTTCAATTAGTGGCTATGTAGACTCCCATGAGAATTACGAGAATTCGTATAATCGAAACATAATCATGCGCAAAAATCCTTGCAATGGTAAATAAATTTTATTCGTCTTTTATATTTACAATAATTAATAACTGAATAAATTGATATAATATATATTTATATATTTTAATATATATCTTAGAAAGAGAATATATAACGTATTTGGAATGGAAGTATATTGAAAATTAAAAGACATTAAATAAATATTATAATAAATTATAGACGCATAAGTCACATCTCCTGTCTTGAGTTCTGACCCTCATTCGTTTTTTTCTTATTACTCATTCATACACGAATCGACAATGTAGTTTCTTATAACGTGTAAACCTCAGTAAGATCGTGTTCACGGATGAATTTAAAGATGACGTTATTCTGTGTTTCGCCATGATGAATATCCCAATATGTATTCAAGTTCTTAAACGACCAGACTGTATGGAAACTTATGTGCACACATTCACATATTCTGACGTATGTCGAGTCAATAATACGTCAACAGTGAACTAATCGAGTCAGTTTCGCGTGACTTGGTATCAAATTGTAATATCAATTGAATTATATAATTGCATACAAATAAATCAGACCGAATTTTGCGGTAATAATGTTACATCCATAATTCATAAATACAAAATTAAGTGTGTATCTCACATCAAATGCCTGTTGCTTATATACTGGCGTAATCTATAATAGATTAATGCGAGGCAAGATAATGTCAATAATTAAATGTCTTTTAGCACCGGATTGTGAAATATATCATGTCTAAAGTCTATTCAATCTGATAAATAATTATTAATTATTTCTATTGAAAGAATTCATGATTAATCACTTTGAAACATGTAAGACATATAACTTATAGAAATTAAAATTTTAACATAATAACTAACTATATATTTATCAGTTTTTTTTTATTAATAAAAAGAAATTCTCTAGCGTTATTCTTTTTTATTATATTAAGATTGTACACAAACCAAGAATGTTTCAGTATATTACTCATAAATTTAAATCAAAATTTTAAGAGTTTTTATTTAATGACTTGGACTTCAATCAACTGATTACATGTCAACGTAACTTCCAATAATCCAAAAAATAAAGAAGAGAGATTTTGTTTAACATAAAAAAAATCTAGGACTATTTGGTTTTTATTTTAAAGTAATAGAAAATTATTCTTTTTTATACCAATAGATAATAAAGTTGAATAGCATTTTTTAAATCATACTTCATGATGGAGCCATGATATTCTGTTAAGCTGATCGTTTTCTTCGTGCTTAGAGATTCTTATACCAAGAGCAATCGGGCAACCTTCACCCATAGCATACATTTCAGAACTCGAATCCTCAAGGATTACGTACGTGCGGATAAGTCACGTGTGAATTACTGATCAACCTTACAAAGTGGGTCAACAATTTTGCCATAATACGTGACGATTTATGATAAATTCGGTTCCTCATAACGAGTTTGTACCTTTTAAGAACACCTTATTTAAGTACACGAGTCGTCCTTTACAAAGGATCTTTCTCGATTGAAATACACTTTATCGAAATTAAAATACTCAAATCTCGCATGTTGCCAGAATCTTCAGAAAGATTAAAAGAAAATACATACATATGTACCATATTATTACATTATTAATTATATTATTTATATATTATTAATTATAAATAATTCAACATAATAATAACATAAATTAGCGTTGGCATATTTCCTCGTAACTAAAATGTTTTGATATGCCGTTCTGCAGCTATTAAGTATCTGGTAAGATCAGCCTAGTCAGTAAATAAAACGACTCATCGCGACATAGTCGAGCAATTCGTTCAATCTGGTCTGTGCTTCATTGACTGCAGCAGGCCTCTGACCTAATTCTTGCGACCGTGAACGTGTAAGCATGTCATTACACGAGCGTCAATGTCGCTGTAGAGGCATATGGCGATAACGGTAATTTTTTAATTGCGTGCATTTCGTCTCCCATCGTGCGGCTAAAAAGGTGATATATGCATATTAATTCTCCTAACACTATAACAGCTTTAACAGCTTTTCCAACTTATTCTATAAATACGCGATAACATGGATTTTGTTAAAAAGCAATTAAACTCATAATTAAAATGGAACTAAATATTTTTCGAAAATAAGCAAGATTATTATGTTAAATTATTTATAATAGCTATAATTATTTATGATACAATTATTTATAATACATATTTCTCTTTTACTTCGATCTTTTAAAATTTAACAAGTGTTAAAGATATGCATTTACATGTATTTACAATAAGTGACAAATATTTTCGAAAATATCGGATTTTATACCAGATTAAATATTCAAAATGGCGATGCTCGTATGAATTAGAAAAATTGATTATTTTTCTAAGGTATGAAATTATGATTTTTGATTATCAATAATAGCAAGTGTAACAAATAAAATTTAAGAAAATGAAAACTGTACAATTCCACGAGGACTATGAACTCTAATAATTTATACGTATAAGTGTTTAAATTTCACATAACAATAAAGCGAAAATTATCTTGATAAATCAACCGATATCTTGCTCTCATTTTATATGAAAAAATTCTAATCTACGCAATCACAATACAATGTAATCTTGATAAATCCTTCTCTGCAAATCTCGCTAATCATAATACTATCATATCTAGACGATTTCACATCGTGTAATTTTTGCAATTAATTATGTGTATCCTACATAATTATTTTAATAATTTCACAAAATTATTTTCAGATCTGTATCTATAACTAAATTTTTATAGAGAGAGATATTTCAGCAAAATCGTTCTTTTCGTTTTCTGAGAGGCCGAAAAATCCGGTTTCCTTTCATATTTGTATAACCAATTTTGATTAGCCTTCTAATAACGATGACAGATTTTGTGCGATAAAACATAAATTTGCTCTGCACCTTTAGCATGCGTTTAAATTTCGTGACAGCACACCTTTATGATATGACTGAGGCGGATGAGCCTCACACAATTTCTAAGGGGACCCTCCACACCCTTCGTACTTTAGGGGCCTGTTCAGAGAGTTTGGGATCGTACGGTATGTCGAGGAGGCATCTGTATATTTTCGTGACACACCCTTTCTCTATGCTTCTTCTTTTACTGTTCGCCTTGGTACAAAGGCTACGACATACTCCTTCTCTCTCTCTCACCTCTTGGAATCCGATACAAGATAACCGTTGCTCCCGATGCGTTGTTGGGCTGAATTATTTGTACAATGTTTCGACGAGATAAAAGTCTCATAGATTACATAAGATTAGATCGTTAGCGTTTTAAAAATTTTCACACATTCTTGTCAGCGTTCCCAAAATTCTAAACTTTGGTATGTATAATAATAATCACCAACATACAGCTTTCTCCAAAAGTTTTTCTAACTGTAACATTATAATAAGTCAAATTAATCAGTGTTTACAAATTAAGAAAAAATAAATGTGTAACACATTTTGCAATTAACAGTTTGAAGAAAATAATTTTAAAAACTTATTGTGCTCTTTTTCAATTTTTGAATATTGTCTGCTGACTAATTTATTATAGCATATTTACAGAATTACGAATTATTCTTACAAATTTCACAATCTAGATATTGATAAGATAGACATAGTTATTCGATGATATCATATATGGAGAATTGTCAATATACGAACTTAGAATTCGAATATTCGAATATGCTCTTCTATATCAAATCTATATTTTATTATCTTTATTGTATTAATATTAAAACAATTCTGTAATAACGAGAAAATTATTGTAGAAGATAATTATTATATTTTATAACAAAATATGTTCCTGTATCGAAGAAATAAAACCTGTTTTTATTAAAAATGTATCTAATTAATGATTTATTTTATTATACTGTCTCAGAAGTAAACAGTGCCATAAAATGTTTTCAGCAGTGATGAAATATTTAATTACATAAAGTTATGCGGTGTCTTCAACACAACACGACTACCGTTATCATCACTTCGCATCATGCAGGAAAAAGCAAGCGGTCCAAAGTGTCACACGTTTTGCGCGTATACTAAAAGTCCTTGCTTGTCACTCTCTTTTCACGTTAATGAAATTATCGTGCGCTTACTTAATACCTAAATATAGGAGCGATTGCGTTCCACATTGTGGCTGCAGCATTGCAACGGGTAACTCTTTAAAAGAAAGCATTCCGATAATCGAGGAATGTGCAACTATGCGGGACGCATACAAAAGTAAACGACTATGTAGACATTAATGGAATTGCATATATAGTGGTTTTCTTTTTCGTGAAATTGAAGTATTAAAATTACGTTAAATAAAACTTTTCATTTTCAATCATTTTAAAAATCAATATATATCTGAGCTAAAAAATATTTAGCTTTATACCATTTTAAGAGATTAACTTATTTTAAGAGATTTATTATATCTCTATAAGAGATTTATATTTTTATAAACAATATAAAACACTATAAAAATTAAACTTAACAGGAGTACTTCCCATCACTTAAAAAACGCTACGAATTAATTCCAACACCTAATAGAATACGATTATATATGTAAGATTTAAATTTGCTTCAAGTAATAGATACTCCACTTATCCTTCTCTCCGAGAAGCTATCGGTGAAACTGTTGAAATCGTTAAATGACTTAACATGTACGTATAAGGAAGTTTCGAGCAAGCAAGTCGAATGCCAATTAATTCCCTGGCAGTCTGAGGTGAAAGTAAACGAGCATGAGGATACCCTGCACGAGATTCGTGTCACGGCATTGTCTACGGCATTCGCCGACTTCGTGATCTGTATATGGGGTTCGATGCATCATAAAAGCATACAAAAAAATGTAAGCAATAAGCAAATCAGCCAATCACAGTAAAGTCTATAAGGCAGTAATGTAAGTAATGACCGATCCAAAACGTTGATTTGCTTACTCCTTACGTTTTTTTATGTGCCACAGTCTTAATAGAATTTATTAACAACTATATCGCTAATTACTTTTTCTAAAATATAAAAACCCGTTATGTATATATATAAAATTTTAATAATTTTTAATTCAAGCGATGTGATTCATTTACACGGGATATATCAGAATGTTACGTTTATCTATACTCTTTATGGACAACAATGTTTTCAGAAGAAACACCGCAAAAATAGTTTTGGGCTGGCATCGATTCACTTTACAGTGACGCACTGAAAATCTGAAACTACATCCGCTATTAAAACACTTTCGCATGGATACCAGCCGTCAGGAGAGCCGGGGACAGTATATTATTATTATAATTAAACGCGCCCACACCATGCAGTGTACAAGATATACTGCATATTATTAATTTAATGTCTACTTCATCCAAAATTGTTGAAATAACTAATAAGTGAATTATAAATGATTGCACACGAAAATTGTATAAAATTAAACTTTGAAGATGTATAGATAAATACATTTTTTATTTAATTGTAAATGGATTTTAATATTTTATTTTTTTAAATGTGAAATTAGGATGTTAAAAAATTTAGAAGAGAGCTTTTTTCTAGGAAATTAACTAATTGCATGTGAAAACTTATTACCTACATAAATGAAGGAAAATGCGACGCACCGTGATAGAACACCCTTCGTATGAGTGATTTCCTCAAAGTACATCACGATCCGAGGCACCGCATATCTAACGGAATATGCACACTGCAGAAAGATGAATGCCAACGGACCATGCTTGGAAACCTCTCCTTTTTAGGCAATCATGCATAAAAGCGGATAATCGTCCATAGATAGATGGATAGAAATACGTAATTGCTAAGCCTTCCTTTTTCATAAAGTATTTAATTCATTAATTAAAATTTAATGAGGGATTCTGTGGTAAAATTATCTTTTGATACATAAAAGGAGTTATTATAATTAAAAAAATATTACTTAAAATTTTCTTAACACTACTGACGATTAACGTATAAGTACCTATTTTTATTATTTAAATATTTAAATATGTATTATTATAAAAAGTGACAAAGGATAAAACATAAATCGATCGATTTAATCATTTAATTTATTGCAATAAAAATCATCACTAAAAATCTTGGAAAATGTATCGTTATAAATTTGAAACAAATTATTAATCAGTTTTTTTAATTACTTTCATAATCCTAGAGTTAATCGTGTATTGTATGCGAATAATTTTCATTTTTTGTAATAAAGAAATTATTCCTAATTATTCCTAAAAAAAACTGCATCTTCGCTTGTTTTTTGCGTATTTTCTTAAAATCGATGTCTATATTTATGGGAAAATATCGGAGAAACAACGAACTGATGCTGTAACAGAGATTAGGTCAGTGACTTTGGCAATGCCCTTGTCGCAGTCCCTACAGGATGCATTACTTGGTACATCGCATAATTAATAACCGGCTCTCTACATAATTCCAAAGCATTGACACTGTACCCTGCGACCTAGAATTCGAAAGCATAATCGCGCTTTCACTTTTAAGAGGATAATATACAAATTTTTCTTCTTGTTACAGATCAATAGTAAGTACAGCGCGGAACTCGCGCAGGAATGTTTGGAATGGATCAAGACAATCACTGGCGAAAATATAAACACCAATGGGGACATGGACAACTTCTACGAGATCCTGAGAGATGGCATCTTACTTTGCAGGTATTTGAAAAAAAATCGGAAAACCGACGCTGTTGAATTAAGGAACCATCGAAACTATAGCGAGATAAAAATGCTTTTGCTAATCATATTTTGTTCTTCTGCTAGATTGGTGAATGACATCAAGGAGGGCTCGGTGAAGAAAATTAACGAGACGTCGCTGGCCTTTAAATGCATGGAGAATATAAATGCCTTCCTGGAGGCTGCGAAATCATTAGGTGTTCCGCCGCAAGAGACCTTCCAGACCGTAGACCTCTGGGAAAGGCAGAATCTAAATTCCGTTGTTATTTGCTTACAATCTCTTGGAAGGAAGGTACGGTTCCATTTCGTAAATATAGATATACCGGTTGACTGATATTTTGACATACAATATAATCTTTTTACTAACTGCAGCAATGTCGAATATCTTTGTATTATATAATATATAATAAAATAAAAAGTAAAAATATAAATTTTCTTACAAATTAAATCTTAAGACTAGTAATATATACCAAAAGTTTGCTATTTAATTTATTAGCAAGAAACTTTATTTATTTAATATATATTTGAAATTTAATCAGTCATATTTAATATCAAATGTTAATAAATTCAAAAATAATATACAATTAAATTCTGATTAGAAATCATAAAATCAACTATAAGCTTATTTGAGAATATAAATTTTTGTATATTACATATTTTAATCGTTCTCAATCACAGATATGTTAAATCATGTTTGTAACGCAAAAAGATCTCAATTTTCTGATACGAATATTCATTATCTTTCATTGTCATTAGATATTTACATCTCATCAAATGGATTCGTTATCAGTATTTATATATCGTTCTTTACTCTTATCAAGCACGATAATTTTGTCTTTTAGTTTATAACGTCTCGAAAATTCCAACATTCCATAATATTCATATTTACAGGCGGGTAACTACGGCAAACCAAGCATCGGTCCTAAAGAAGCAGATAAAAATATACGCAATTTCACCGAGGAACAATTGAGGGCCGGACAGGGCGTGATAAGTCTACAATACGGCAGTAATAAAGGTGCTAATCAAAGTGGCATTAATTTCGGGAACACAAGACACATGTAAAACATCCACCTCCGCATTTGCGTTGAGAAACAAAACCATTCTGTTCTCATCTCTCTTCTGATTTTATTCCCGTACAAGTACTCCTCTAGATGTAGCGTAACGCATAATAGATGTTAACGAGGTCCAAAATAAAAAGTATACTGAATGATATGTATCCTCCACAACAGAGGATAAGAATTAAGATATGAGACATAAGATTCTTCAAATAAAAAAATAATACAAGGTGAATATACATATATATATAAAATATATATATGTATATAACTTACAAAAAAGGTGATTAACTCTTGGATGCATAAAATTTATTTTTTGCGAGGATTTATTCGACATGTTCTTTTTAATTGTATTTTTTAAATTCCATTATCATTCATCATATCGTTTTTTTTTAGGTAGTTTAAAAAAAATATTGAGCTGTTTTGACACTCAATTTATTCAATTCAAAATTTATCAAATCAATTTTGTATTAAATTTTTGCTAATTTTTATTAGAAAATGTCATGCATTTAAGGATTAAATCCTGCCTAAGTTTTGTATTGATATAAACTATTTAATTTAATTTCTTGTTATTACTTTCATTTCAAATCTATCGCGTAACGATTCGATATATGATGTCATACTTAATATATAGAGTGAGGACTCCGAGAAGTACGTAATATTTTTTATATTCCGTTTCTTGATTATATGACAATTCAAATTGAATCTTTTTTACTTGCGTATAAAATATACATACGTTACCAGTATGTATGTATGTATCGATTATAGTTATATGTATATCATAACTACAAACGCGACTGTGTAGCTCTCAGGATAGAAAATACACGAACATTCTTACACAATACAAAGGAACAAAGGATATTATATGTTAGCATTAGCTCGGACAGCCACTATAATTGTTGAATGTTTCAAAGTATATTGTACAACGAAGGAAGTTACTGGCTAATTGCGCCATTGTCATTACAATTGAATATCTTAAAGTCAATCAAATCATTCTAGAAATTTGTGTTTAATGAAAGATAATAATTATATATGTATAATTATATATTAAGTATTTTGTACAAATATCTATTGATGGTTAGAAAAATGAAAATTTTTCATAACATGCTGATGATATGAGTTAATAAAGTCATCGATAAGTGATTTTTATATTAAATATTACTTATGATGAAGTACAATTGTATGTTACACTTTTAATTTTCTTCTACCCTGTAAGTTGAAACAACAACTAATCTTTTCAGAATATTTAATATATGACCGACTTTTCTAAAATATTTTATTTTGATATAAATGTGTGATATACTATAATAAAAGAAATATGTACTACATATATACATTCAGTTATTTATTAAAAGGATAATAATCCAGTCCATTGTTATATTTAAATTCATGTTTATTACGATTCTGCTTCTTTGCCATTTCTATAAGTTTTTGGACGCTAGGCCTATATAAATAAGAAATAGAAGAGATTGCAAATAATTACAAGTTACACTATAAATAAATGTAAAGCAGAATTATGATTCGTACCTGTAAGGTGGTGGTAACATTTCTTCATGGAACGTACATTTTGTGTTAGACGGTTTATTTTGTTTGAATATTTTTGATCTAACGATATCGATATCTCTATTATATTTATCTGTGATTTTGTCTACTTCGTTTGGTGGTACATCAAAATATATTAAAAAATGACTGCAAACATGAAAGAGAAAAATAAACGAAATATGTAAAATAAAATACATAAAAATATACTTTATTATTGTTAGAATACATAATAATGAAGAAAATTTATCAATTGCATTTAATTTGTTCCAATTAAGGCAAAATTTAATTGGATGTTTTAATATTATTATAAGTATAATCTTACTTTGCTTCACGATGAATGTGTCCATGTGCATTAGTTTTGCATGGAAGTGGTATTACTCCGCAATTTTCAATTTTTCTGATAAAACCACCAGTATTAAATATCGTTTCAGCTGTTCTCTTTAAGGCTGCTACCAATTCCGGCTGCAAATATATATCAAATATTCGTTGATCATTTTACAATAGATTATTTGTATGAGACAACATGTTATATCAGGCGCACGATTATCGTAATGTTTTATTGCACAAATCTCTGAGATGTAAAAAAATATAACCTCTACTCATTACAATACGATACCTTTTTCATGATTCGCAGCAATAAGGGCATTTCATATGTAGGCATTTTTGTATTTTTTTGTCACTCTAACTATACAATTTCCAAAAAAACTAACAATAATATAATGACAATACTTAAATAATGGAAAGAAAATCACTCACTGCAAGAAAATCACAAGCTACATAAATTATATTTTCTTATCCAGTTCTGAAGGCTGAGAGGAAATTGAAGAACCCCGACATATCAACTGTTGTGAAAAGGTTTTGACATCTAGGTAAGGATTTGACATCTAGTTTCCAAGAATAAACATTGGTGCGCTAGTGTACGGATTTCTTCATGTAAACTATTGTAAATAGTAAAATACAATAAAAGACCATGCTCAAGCCACAGTGTGTATACTGTGCTCAAACCTTCAAACCCAGATTGACTCAGACTTCAGAATCCTCAGATTTCTCTGGAAACTCGTGAAACGTGGATGTGCAAGTAGTACGAGAAGAATATTAAAGCAAAATACGTGTCAGAAAATTTGAACTACTTTAACAATCGAAGACATTTTACTTACATTTTACACACAAAGGTATTGTCACTTCTATTATAAATGGTACTGTAAAATTATAATATTTATCAATAGATTTTATTACTTTCGATAGTTTTAGTTATTTTTCAAATTTTTATGATTTTACTGCTAGTACAAACAGAAACTGTTTCAGAATTTGCTATTCAATGATGTTCTGCGTTTATTCAATTTCATGTTTCTGTCAATAAATATTTGAAAAAATATATCTTAACGGTTTATATTGACTATCGAAACAAAAGGTCTATTTTTTATTCCTTACTAATGATTATTCTACAATGTGCTTTTTGTTTCCTGTTTCTTGCTTTTTCCTCTTTGTGATCGTTTTATCAACAATTATATTAGGTGCGCAACTAAGTTCTCGCTGTTATTTTGATGAAAATGCAACTTTATTGTGAAAAAATGGTTACAAATGAATCATTGAAATCGTATTGCCCATCGCTAGCTATTACTTTTTCCCATCTTTCTGGCAGAGCTCGTATATCATCACGATAAAACTGTTCACTTACTGCTGGAGCTATCTGTTGACAAATAGCGGGAACTTAGTTGCGCACCTAATATTTTTTGTGATATGTGTTTTCCATTTCTTCTGAAATTCGTTAAAGCCATTTTATAAACAATTGTATTTTTTGCTATGTATTTCTTGTTTCTTTCGAAGATCTTTAACTTAGAAGTTAACTTTTATCTCGAGTGATATAAAACAAAAAACTGGATAAGAAGTGAAAAGACAAGATGTAAAAAATAACAAAAGGCAAGAAACAGGAAACACACCATAGAAGATTTAAGACTGCACTAGAACTTTCTCGAAAACGGGAAAGTTTTGTAAAGAATAAAGATCAAACATATATCTATCTCACTTTAAATTCCAAAAGTATACACTAAGGCTGTGGTCGAAGTCTCGTTACAAATGCTTTGAAGCATTTTGGATCAATTAGAAGAAAGAATTTTACTGACCAGATAAAAAGACTTCAAAGTGTTTACTTTGCAACACATTGACCGTACCTTAATTCAAGTATAGACTCAAGAAATTATTGTTATTTCAGGTATTCAGGTATACAGTGGAGATGGCAGAATTATTAAGCAGTAATAAAAGCGATAGTGATAAAATCAATGATAAAAGTGATCAGGAGATACAGTGTCTCGACACTAATAATATAAATAATGATAAAAGCGATAATTTAAACGATGATAAAAATGATAGTATAAACGATGACAAAAGTATTAATATAAATGAGGACAAAAGTAATACCACAAACAATAACAAAAATGATTGTGACCCAAGAGAATCTAGCCGTAGGCAATTTTACAAAAGCCGTATAAGAAAAGATAATATTAGATTAGAATTTGATGATAGTACACCTCAAGAAGAAAGACGCAGATTGTTATTAGAGTATCAAAAGAAGTATGTATAACAAATTACTTATAGGAATATTCTATTGTTAAAAAAAAGTGTATTTTATGTTAAAAATTAATAGGCATTGTGTAGAAAATCCATAGAAAAGAATTAATAACTTGTGACAAAGTACATATGTTAAATAATTATTTTGTATATATTCATAAAAACATTATTAACAAATGTTAATAAAAAATTTAAACTTAATGAGAATATTGAAAAATATTTAATAATAATTAATGAAATTAAATGTTACCACTTGTAGACATCATAATTATTGGGGCTTTTCAGGAAATATATACAGAAGTCATTCTGTTTATAATTGATATTCAATGAAATACATTTTTAACAGAATAATTGAGTCTTTGATGTCTTTCTGGAAAAGTTGTATATCCTTAGTTTTTACTGGCTTTTACATATTTTTATTCGAACGTTATTCTAATATCATTCTAATATTTTTCATTTTTTTTCACATTCTATTTTTTTTATATAAATACGCTATTTTATGATTCTTATAGACATAGAGATGAAACTATCAATGCAATACGTGGTATACAAGAGTGTTCTACATTAAAAAATGAAGGTATGGATGAGGAGAAATATATAGATGAGGAGCAACATATAGGTGAAGAGGAATATATAGATGAAAAGGAGTGTATGGATGCGGAAGAGTACATGGATGAAGAGGAGTATATGGAAGTAGAAGATTATGCCTCGTCGTATTATAAGATTCTTCCGAACGAATCCAAAATAAGTCGAATGATGCTATCAGAATGGATGCTAGATGTGCCGCAAGATCTCATTGAAAATTGGATTATGGTTCCATGTCCAATAGGAAAACGAGTTAGAGTGATCTCAGGCTGGGTATTAACTCATCTTTGTTGATATTTATTATCAAATAAGATCTTTATTACAAATAATAATTATAATAACTATAATAATTATAATAAGTATTAGGTGTTGGAATTAATTCGTAGCGTTTTACAAGTGATGGGAAGTACTTTCATTAATGTATTTTTTAATGCTCATGTGAAATAAATAACATTCTTTCATTAAAAAACGCTACGAATTAATTCCAACACCTAATATAATAATTATTTTAACAATTTTTTAAATCAGGGTGAAACAAGGGCATATTCTAGAAAAGGTGTTCTACATGGTGTCTTTCCTTCAGCACTTCCAGGTGGAAATCCTGATGCTGACTTTCACCACTCTGCTGCTATCGATTGTCTATGGATAAAGAAGAGAAAACTCTTTTATATATTAGACGTGTTGTATTGGAGTCTATTGCCATTTACGAATTGTCAGGTAATATATGTATATTTCACATATAAATCAATCTGCATTTGTAAGGTAATTGATATAAATTAAAATACATAAGCAATAAATATATTTATATATTATTTTATATATACATGCGATATATTATTTTAGGCTGAGTTTAGGTTTTTCTGGATCAAGAATAAGTTCCAGGAAATACCAGAATTCAAAGAACGTAATACTGATACAAATAGATATCCTATTTTAACTCTACCAAATATTAATTGTAACTCGGATATTAATTCAATCTTGGCAAAAAATTTTGATAATGAACAACTTTTGGATGGATTCTTATTTTATCATTGTCAAGCATTATATACTTATGGACTTACCCCACTTGTGACGTGGTTAAAACCTTTTATGTTATCCGAAGTACTTGGAATATCTATACTTTCATTTGATGAGAAACCAGATGATTATATAAATTTTGAACATCACATACAAAAAATAAAAACTAAGAAAAATCTACAAGATAATATTATAAAGAGTGATACTAATTCCGTAAGTTCCTGGAGTGTTATATAATGACTAACTTTATATGTATGTTAACTTTTTACTTAATATTTTTAATTTTACAGATGGAAATAGAAGAAGTCATTTAAAATGAAAAACTCATTTATTATGGCAATTTATAGTGATCTCAAACTAAATGACTTATATAATAATTCAAAACTTAATATATTTTTTTTATTATCAAAGAATATGTCTGATATACAAGTTTTTTTTTACAAAATTAATACAAATTTTTTTTTATAATGACAAATCAAACCTCTATTTTTTTATGACAATGACAACGTAAATAATTATTGCAGCAATCAAGATATATTACTGTATTTGAACTATGTATATCACAAAACATTAAAATAAGAAAATTCATATATCAATATGCACTGTATGAAATATATCAAGAGCTTTGTCACTAAAGTATAACAATATATTATTCATAATTTCTATATTTGTCACTTTCATCTAAAAAAAAGAAACACACGTTAAACTACATTAACATGTATCAAATATGTTTTGTTTTAATATCATTTCGATATAAAATGAGAAGAAAAATAAAAATGATGTAGATACTCACTCTATTCTCCATTATTGTTATCCCAGGCAGATTAATCCTGCGCAATGTACATAATCCTAATTGTAACCCCCCTGCCATTAACATTTGCTCATGTAAAACTTTATGGAACATTTCCATGTGTTCATAATCAAGAAATACATTAACTCTGTTATCTCGTTCTCCAACAATACTGTAAATTATTAAATACTAATATAAACTAAATATTATAAATAATATTGAACATTTTCATTCAATTAAACGTTAACCTACGCTGATAATATTTCCTTCAAGTCTGAACTATGATATTTAACTTTAATGACATCTGTAATTGGTAATTCTGGCACTGTGTATTCCATTTGAACTTCACCAAAAATTATTGGCTTATCCTCATTAGTAGCTGTAATTATAATCGGAACCAGCCAACGTAAGTCATCCTCGTTAGCTGGTAGTGTAACTATCAAGCAGTCAAACATACGACCAATGATAGTATGTACTGCATCCATACAGCTGCGAGTACCACGACACAGTAGAAGAGGCAATCTTATAGAATTCTGTATATTTAATGTAGTCCGTGTTAAGCTCCAGGATAATAATACTCCTTTATAAATGGATTTTTCAACACCATTCTCACGACCATGGATTTTAGCTATAACTTCAATCTAAAATATATTTTATAAACAAGCTTAAATCTGATTGTCTTTTTAACAATGTACATATTTTAATATGATATTACAAAATATTAAGAAGCTATTATATAAAAAAATATTAAAAATTAAAAATTGTCAGTATTTTTTATTAGACCTTGATTACAGGATCCTCACTATTTGGTTTAGATGTAATATCTTCCATAATAGAAAACTTTGCATCATAAGTTACATCTTCACGCGATAAGGTGCTTGCAATTTCTTCTCTCAATTTCTTCGAATATAGTTTAAAGTGAACATCGTCTTGTTCAATACCAAACAGAGCAGATACTGCATAAATGTTCCATGTTTGGGCTACTAAGCCTATAAGATTAAGTTGTAAGTAAAATTAAAAGAAGATTGTATATTCAAATAAAAAGAGATGTTAAATATTTAAACTGAATCGATTAACGTAAAATCAAAGTATTATATTCAACTATCTTGGGAACTATCAGAACAAGAAACTTTTGTGCCACATCAATTCCAAGCGTTTGAAGTACTTTCGATTTTTTTTCTTACGAAAAAGCGCATTGTTTACCTTCCAATCCATCGATTTCGTCTTCTTCTGCCCACATACTCAGATCGAATCGTTGTCGTTGACGCATTCGAGGTGTTCGTGGGGTATACATGGCACTACCTCGACTGTTCGGCGTACCGATACTACCGATACTTATACTATCTGACATGTTATGATTATGGAGGAATTAAAAACCGTTCGTGGATAATGAACGTTCGAAAAGTAATGTGAGATCACTCTAAGTATTATTTTTTGATTGTGGACGCGAGCATTTGCCGCACAAACGTCAATAAATTATCAATCATGGTGAAAAACCGTTTCTAACCGTTTCAAACATTGAAAACTGTCGAAAATGTCGAATTCGAGCGCGTCGCACATACGACATGATGCGGCACGAAACACTTTGATATATGATTGGTGATCGCACTATGTCACAGTATAAGCACAGTACATTGCAAACAAGACTTACATTGTGACACAGTATAGAGACATACTGTGAAATACATTGATTATTTTATCTTCGTCCTTTGTTTAACATTGACAAACAATAAACATGATTCAGAGTCAGTTCCGCCTTTTAATAAATTTTACCTATAAGATAAATTTGGTAATCTGCGCATGTGATTGTGTAGTCTTGCTACTTACCCAACAGGTAAAATTTACCAAAAGATGGAACAACCGGCCCTCAGTGTTGTAACGAACAAATGTAGGCTGTATAAAATTCACTGCGCTGAAAATCTACAATTTACGTTACATATATGTACTATACATTTTCAACACTGATAGTGAATTTTGGAACACAGCCCTAGCTGCAACACACACAAATTAAAACGTATTCAAATATTTTATAAGTTTTATATCTTATAAAATATATTTATGAAATACTAGAAAAGTTATATGTTTTATAAACTGTTAAAAATGATAAAGAATTTTTACATATTAAAATAAACAATCGCAGCAACTTAAGATATTTATTACCAATTCTGAATAAGATATATGCATTAAACAATTTATTTTTATCTTAAAATATGTATCTATAAGCTATTTAAAAATTCGTAACAAATAGATAATAATTAAATAACTAATACGTAATATATAGTTGCTAAAAAAATTAAGAAAGATGCATCAAAGCGTTAATCATCTTCGAATTTATATATAACAATGATATCAATCGAATAAAAATAAAAATAAAATTTCTAAATAAAAATAATAGCGCATCATTCAAATATAACATTTATAATGTATGTGCAATGTTTTTTTTTTTAGGTAACTCAAAAAGAGATTACGCCAAAATTAATAAATATAATAAATAATTATATTATATATAAATACATTATTGTCAATCAATTTCAATCAATTTCGCTGACCTCTTTCTCTTCGCTCGATTATAAAAAACTTTGTGCAACTATTCCATTTATCTTTCATATCCACGCAATTTACGCGATCGCCGAGGCAGACCTTCGCCAATCACATTAAGTCACGCGTCTCTCTTTCTCCTTCCTCTTTTTACGCGCATGTATTCGAGTGCACTCGCGTCTTTCGATCGATGTTGACGTGGGTCGTGTTTATGTCTCGCGTTGTTTTTGTCTCCCGCGCAAAAACGCAGAACGGTTTTCTCAAGGGAGGTTAAGAAGCGCAATATCCGGAGCATCCCTGTAACCCTCGTCCTCCGAGGTCGATCGCATAGAGTTGCTTTATCATTGTGCTCCGGATGAGCGCGAGTGCGCAATGGCAACGATAGAAGTCACATTCCCGTCAGACAGACCGCCCGGGAAAATTCTGAAATGGAGGGTACGTTCGGACACAATGGTCGCAGCGGGCAGAATATTGCTGGTGTACCAGGATGCGACGCCAACCGCCGACGACGAAGAAACCAAGGGGCCCGAGAAGAAGCTGCGGGCCACGAATTTCGGCCGCGTTAAGCAGATCCTGGCCAAAGAGGGTGACGTTGTCCAGCCTGGGTATGAATAATCCTTCCCATAATCCTCATTTGGAATGATAGCAAATGGTAGTTACGTGAAATTCCGTAGCGTCATCGTGCTCAAAAATCTGTAGAACTGCCAATTTCAAATGAGATATCTTTAAACGAGATACGCATAACTTTTTTATTACCTTGTGTTATACAAGGATTTTGTGAAGATTCAAAGGTCTTATTAAACTCAGTACATTGCATCTGTATCGTAAACTGATAGATCTTCAGACTTTAAACAAAATGAGATAATAAAGAGCTTTTACTCTGTCTTAAAATAGAAGAAAGTTGAAAATAATCTGTATATTCTATTAAAATAATCTGTATATTCTATTAAAATAAATATTTTATTCTTAATATTGCGATATTCTTTTTATTAAGAGAATATTGAACTGTGATTGTGGTCAGTTTTTACAAATACAATCACTTAATTATACTTGTGCTATTATAGAATGGACTTCAGCCTTAGTACACACAATTGAGTCATTTGTATCTTGTATACTTTTTTCTTTGAAATATTCACTTATTTCAGTTTTAATGGCTTCTCTTCTTTCCTTTTTTTAAATAATGTACAATTAATGTATAAATACTTTCTAAATATGTTAAAAATATGTATAAGAATTACTTAATGATCTTATATTTTTGTAAACGTGATAAAAATTAACTGGGGACACAAACAATACTTATAATCAAAGATTAAAAAATCATTGTGTGTACTAAAGATTGAGTGAAGAATTTTATATAATTTATATATTGCATACAGAAACACTTAATTGAAATAGTTTTATATTGTATAGTCTTTAAAATATACTTTGTGATGTCTGCATAGTTGATTAGTGTTCCAGGCAAGTGATAGTTCTACTGGAAGGATGTACACATCCCACTGTGATGATAGACTTGTGTGCAGAATGTGGGGCCGATTTGAGAGTACAAGAAACCAGTAAAGATGGAAACACAGTTGGAGTATCTCAGGCCAGTGTGCCTATGGTACACAGCATACCAGAACTGAAAGTATGTCCGGAATTAGCAGAGAAAATTGGGAAAGAGGATGAACAACGTCTTTTAACAGATCGGAAATTAGTGCTACTTGTGGATCTCGATCAAACAATTGTTCATACCACAAACGATAATATTCCACCCAATTTGAAAGTACGTATACATTTTATTATATGCTGTCATAATTTTTTATAAAAATTATTGATATAGAATTTTCTAGCATTATTGCAAAATAATCAAATTTTTTCTTTTCAAAGGATGTTTTCCATTTTCAATTGTACGGACTGAACTCCCCATGGTACCACACCAGGTTAAGACCGAACACCCGGCACTTCCTCTCGGAAATGAGTCGTTTGTACGAATTACATATTTGCACTTTCGGAGCAAGAATTTATGCACACACTGTTGCGTCATTGCTAGACAAGGATGGAGTTCTGTTCTCTCACAGGATACTTTCGAGAGATGAATGTTTCGATCCAGCATCCAAAACTGCAAACCTCAAGTATTTATAAATTGCTATCTTTTTTATATAACATTATTAGAGATAAATATTTAGAGATCAATTCTGTATTATCTTATTGCAGAGCTTTGTTTCCATGCGGCGATGACTTAGTATGTATTATAGACGATAGAGAAGATGTATGGCAAGGGTGTGGAAATTTAGTTCAGGTCAAACCCTATCATTTTTTCCGTCACACCGGCGATATTAATGCACTACCAGGTTTAGAAAAGGCTGAAGTATTGCGTTTGCCAGTGATTACAAATGAATCCTGTACAAATTCGCAAAACAAGGATAGCAAGAATGATGCCTCTGAATTATCAAATGAAGCTGAACAGCCATTAAATAATCCCTCTGTGAAAGAAACAAATCATGAAGATGAGAAAGATGAGAAAATTATAGACGAGATAAAAAACAAGAATGAAAAAGATGAAGATGATAAAGTGAATACTGAAAAGGATGCGGAATCTAATGTTCAGACTACTACTGCGAAAGAAGACGATAAAAAGGAAATAACGAAAATTGCATCATCTGTGGAAACGAATAAAAACAGTAAGCAAGCAGTGCCAAAACAAGAGAGTAATATAATAGATGATGATGATGATGATTATTTACTATACTTGGAAGATATTCTTCGAAGAATTCATACAGAGTTTTACGCTACATTGGATCAAGAGAATACTCGAAAGTCTTTGCGGGATATAATCCCACGGGTACGCTCTCAAGTTTTGAAAGGATTATGCTTAACTTTCAGTGGCTTGATACCCACTCATCAAAAACTTCACCAAAGCCGTGCATATAAAGTCGCGAGAGCGTTTGGAGCAGAAGTGACTCAAGTAATACTTTTATATTTATTTTTTTATAATAATTTATTATGTTTCGATAAATAATAAAATTTTGCCAGGATTTAACGGAGAAAACCACGCATTTGGTTGCTATTAGAAAAGGTACAGCGAAAGCAAACGCAGCTAGAAAAGACACAAATATTAAAATTGTAAATTCGGATTGGTTATGGACGTGTGCAGAACGCTGGGAACACGTGGATGAGCGCTTATTTCCTTTAACATCACAGGTATAAATGCCATAATTTTGCAATGTTAAGTTACGTTATTTAAACAATTACTTTTATGGCAATTTATTAAAACTCACGTTGTCTCGACATTAATAATAAACATGAAGTATCGTAGGCACGCGGATCGAGAGTACCACCACCGCATTGTAGTAGTCCGGAACGCGTCGAGGATGTAGAAAGCGATAAAACAAATTCCTTCGCTAATTCTATCAATCCATTAATGTCATTCACTCAAGAGGAGATAGAATTTATGGATAAAGAGGTAAATGAGGATATGGAAGATATGGTTTTCGAAGACGAGGAAGATGACATGGAAGAATGTGGTACAAAGATACGTCGTCGGAGCTCCGATTCTGAAGATTCTGTGAATGGTAAAGTCTTATTTTAGGTGATCTATAATATGCAATAATTCTGTCTGTAATTTTATGTATTATTTTATTACGTTAGAATATTACAGTAAAGTCTGGGTTAAAGTTTCTAAATTGCTTTTATTACAATTACAATTTTTGCGAAGGAATTGTAAACTTTTTGTTCTGGAAAGAATCAGTTATTTAAAAAAATTTATTTGTTTGAAAGTTTCCAGTTTCTAAGGCACAATATAATATCATGATTTATTATTATGCAATGTTATATATTATGTAATATACATGATTTATGCAATGTTGTGTAATATACATGATTTATCATGGGATAAAATTTCATATTTCGCAAACTTTGTTTCCATCAGAATGAAATATTTTTTCACTTAATATTGTATAAAGGGAATTAAACTTATATTTTTGTTTAATAGAGAATCATTCTATTGCGCTATCCATTATTTATCTTCGATTTTTTTCTGAGAATTATAAGTTATTTAAATTATATTTCAACATATATATATATCAAAAAATATAATTTTTTACTATAATTTTATATTTACAAATTAAATAATATTTTTTTTATGTTACAGATATAAATGAATTGGGAGTTTCAAAAAGAAAAAAGAGAAAGGTTTACAACGGCAACAATGATAAAGATTTCTCCAAAGATGTAGACTATCATGACAGTGAAGACGATGACAATAACGACAGTGATGATGATCTTGTTGCACGTTTTAGAAGAGGAGGAGAATTACCCGATGACTTAGATCTAGATGATAATTCACAGGACTCTGTGGATGATTTTGAAGAAGAAGATAACGAAGATGATAGAGAATGGAATGCATTAGGTGCTGCACTTGAAAGAGAATTTCTTTCCGAGTGACATGTGTTTGAATATAAGTAGTTCTCTTTAATGATTAACTCAGGATGTTTTATGTTATTCATAAATTTCAAGTTCGATAACCGAGGCAGGGTTATTGATAATAAAACGTTACATTATTGTATACTCTGATGAAGTCAGCAAGATATTATAGAAATATTAAAGATTTCGAAAGAATAGATTGAAATAGTTGATCTATGAAACAAGAATCTTTAAAAATAGAAAATCAATTCCTTCTATAATATCGAGCAATAGATCTATTGGATTTTTAAATTTTGCACATATATTTAAAAGCATGATTAATTGTAACAAAGTAATTATTGTTCTTCAAAAGTAATTTGTGAATAGCATTATAGCACTGTGAATAACACATGTGCCATTGAATATTTGCGAATTTTTTCTCATGCAAGAAAATATGTCGAAAACTGATTTTATCTTTATGTATATGTATATATATATATATATATATATAATTAGAAAATAAAAGTTATTTTCTAATATTTTTAGAGCTATCATATTAACATTGATAATTCCAAGCAAGCTTTTGTATTGAGATCCCAGAATGTATCTGAAAATTTGAAAATAAAAACTTGTAGTACTTACAATTTGCAATGTACAGTATCTCTATTGAATATTTATAATTTATTAATTATCGAATTTCACAATATAATATCTTATATTTTTTATGTTACTGTTGGAACAGTAACATAATATCTAGTAAGTATCTAATTGTGGGTCATCAGGATTATTATAGTATTTCAGATATATCTTCTTATGAGTGAAGTCTCGTGTGCCTTCTAGTCTTCCTCTTCGTGGTGCTTTCGAATAATCAAAGGTCGAGTCTTTTTTGCCATATAATTTGCTCACTTCTTCTATATCTTCCCTAATTTTACAAAGAAATATAAAATAAGAATTTTTTAATGCACTCATAAATGTCTTAAGTAATTTCGTGAAATTTTTAATGGTATATATACCTATATCTACATGCAACAATTTTCTTTCCTGTGACTGGATCTACTATATCGCCTAGAGGATATATCACTTCGACAACCTACATAGATTTTGATTTTGATAGTAAAAATATGAAATCATTCATAAAATTGTATTTATTTAAATCTATCTTCTTTTTCTCATATAACACAATAGCAATAATTAAACATAGCTAGATAGAACAACACATACCTCGTGTGTGATCAGACGTGTTAATTTCTGCGGTAATGTTTTTATCAAAATTACATCACCGGTTTTACACAACTTCTTCGGATCATGGGCATAAACAAATTCGTTTTCCTTGAAGTACTATTGAACACCAAGAAATATAACCTCAACTAGGAATCTAAATAAATATTATATGGTACATGATACACATATGTATACTAACCATATGAATGTAATTATCAAATTGTAATTGCGGTACTCTCACTTTGGCGGCATTCTGCTTCGACGAAGGCACGCATGTTCCCAGAAAATACCGCAACGCGGTCTTACCCACCTTATCCACTGCTTTGGCGGCCATCTTTTAATGAGAGATCATCTGATCGCTTACACATACGTAGGTCTATATTACAGAACTGTATACACAAGTCTATACATATATGTATAGGCTTTGTAGCTATAGATGACTTCGAATTCCGATTAACTTATTAAATACTGCATATAATATTTCGTTAACAAAAATAAGAGACTAATAATTATACTATTATACTAATAATCTAATAATTTTGTGATCTATCATTTCTTTTACTTTAAACAATTCAAAAAGTTAAATTTCCCAAAAAGAAAAAAAAATTATATTTTTCAACTTGACAAAAAAATTAAATTATTAATAATATCTTCTAATCAAATAAATTTTTATTAACAAAATAATATCGGTATAAAGAATATATTCTTAACATAATCAAATGTCATTTTTGTCATTTTTATTTCATAACCTTTAAAAATTCATCTTTTTTAATTGTAACGATAATGTTTTTTTATGAAGTTAAGTGTTAAGTATTCGTTCACTTTTGATAATTGATTAATAAGGTATATATAATTACTTAATTTGTACATAAAAACTTGAAACTCATGTTTTTTGAATTATGTCATTTATTTAAAGGAATGACAGAATATATGTGTATATAAATAAATTGAATTAAATTATGTACTTAGAAATTTAATCAAAAATTATAATTTTGTCGATTAAATTAATCAACGATTGAGTTAATCAGAATTTAACTGGAGAAACACGGACGCATAGAGAACTTTTCATTTATTGTATAGTACATTATATGCATTTGTTTTTCAACTACGCCTTTTACTTTTCTCATTATCTCTTTTTCTCTTCTACGCGTAAATGTATAGTATATTTTTCTTGTTTTGAATGCAGATGATAAAAAGAATAGAATTCTCATTGTACTAGCTAATGCACGCATGCATTTAGAAGGTACTTTGACGGATTAAAGAAATTAAAAACTGCAATGAAAAAGGAGAAAGAGCTAATATGATGAAATTGCATTTTTTTCTGCAAAGAGATCTGGGAACTACAAAATATCATAAAATTTTTATTTTCCTCACTTATAATTCTTTTTTTTTTTACATATCATAATGTTTTAGTTGTATTTTGTACACGTTTGTATAATACATGTAAAATAATATACCGAGATATTTATACAAAAATCCCCTTTTTGTTCTTTTATTGATGCTTCTATCAAAAAGATTGGTGACAAATTTTTTATTGATATCCGAAAAGAGTCGCACTATAGGAATAGTGGCGATATTGCGGTCAAAGTGGTGCATGTAGTATTTATAGAAATATATCGATGGTATATTGCAACACCGAAGTTATCAACGAGAGAACATTTTTTTTAAATCTCCAGGGAAATCATAAGATAAAAAATATAATGAAAATCTAACATTATTTATATTATCTTAAATTTTTCTTAAACTACGTGATTCCATGCTCTGTTTTTAGTAAACTTAATTTATATCGTCGTTACTAAACTTACTTCAATTTACGTAGATTATATTTACTCTTTTTCTCTAATAGTATAAAATATAAGCAATAAATTTACTTAATTGATCAGGTTACGGATGTAGCCAAGTACAATCTTGTAAGTACCAAGTAGACCCAAGCTATACAACGTTGAAGCTAAGGAGTTCCGAGATAATAATTAATATCCAATTACTAACAGAGCAACTTTAGTTTTCCACGATGGCGAGCTTAATTAAGCACTTCCTTCGTCAATAATATAGTGGCCGTTGTTTGCATGTATATGTATATTCATGTACATGTATTCACATAAACATATGAGATAAAATATTTATCAGATCGCGTTTCGCGATGTTCTTGGTTTCTAGATACTGGTTAAAATTTCAAAGTATTGTGAATGAAGATGAAATGATTTTCTCGGCATTACTATAATCGCCATTTCGTAATTTATATTCTAAGAATCTATATTCCGAGAACCACTGCGTGCATCTGTGCATTATCCGCGACACATCACATGACTGAAGCTGCGTGAACGTACCATGAAGTTTCCTCTAGGTTCCCGTCGAAGGTAAATTACATTTAACCCTTCGATTGCTGCACGTTACGTGCATAAGCTACTGAAGCGAACAGATCCATACGCTGTCTTCTGTTCGGTAGACTTGCAACGTGATGCACTAACGTAGTTAGGAAATTATGCGATTACGTAATAGAACTTGCATGTACGTCTTTGTGTGATCTATACCTTCGATTTACAATGACACTTATGCAATTATTAGATCTTCAACCCTTTCAAATTGCTCAAGGTTAAATTTCTCAAAAAATAAAATACCTCAAATTTTGTTAAAAAAGAAGTAAAGGTATATCTTGTATCTTGTAAAAAAAATGCGAAGAAGGTATGATTTTATTTGCAATGGTGATTTGTCAAAAATTTACGCATATTTTGCTATATAAAATTATAAATATAAATATGATTATTATTTCTATGTAGAAAATTAATATATATATACTACTTAAATATAAAAGATAATTAAGGAATACAATTGATATATTTTTCTAATAATACTATTAAAATCGTATTTTAATTATGTTACATTTTAATTCTTTCAATTTTTAATGTAGAAACAAGATCCAAATTTCTATTTTACTATTAGAATTTTTTTTATTAGTTAAATTATAAACAAATAAATTCTTTGAATTATTTTTGAATAGAAATTCTTCAAATCTCTTTTTAATAAATTTTTAGATCTCAGGTCATTCTAATTTGTATATATAAATTTAAAACTAGTATTACATATAGTATATGTTAAAAAGATAGTGTATAAGCTATTAGCATATAAAAAGCAGAAGAAAATTATTATTTTTTTGAAAAAATTTCATATAGTACTAATATTATTTTCATTTATAGTACTAATATTATTTATATAATTTATTAATTTACATATTAATTAAATAAATATATTGTAATAATATTTATTATCATTTTTTACATAATATTAATTTTAAAAACATTAAATAAATTAGTATTCCGTTCTTATACGAAAATTTATATAAACATAAAATAATATATAACTGTGAGAAAAACTTTATTATACAAAAAAATGATAAAAATGAGAGACATCACAGGATTAATAAATAATCATTAGTTTACAGTTGGATCGTAGCTTTGAATAGTTTAGAAGAGATATTCATAGGATGAATACCTCTCTCGCAAGAGAAATTCACGAACTGATGCAGAAAAGGACAAAGGTCGTGGAAAACACGACAGATCAATTTTTACATCAAAGACCGGATATTCCGAAATATATTGCTCTTATCTTGCGCGCGCGAGCGCTTCCCTTCGTTTTAACACACGTAATACACGCGCACACGGAGGAATCGTGCATCTGCGAACTTTGTTGTTACTGTGGAATGCAAAGGAGCAAGGGAATTCACGGATGATCGCTCTGCGAATCGGTCGGCGACTGAGCCGTCAGTCATCCAGGAAATTCCATTGTCGATGGAAAAATCAGGACTACGGTCGCACGACTCGGTCGTTGCCTCCATTATTATGATGCCGCGCCTCCGTTTCTGCGGATTCATTCGGTTTCCGGAGGTAACGGTGAAACGAAATGAAACAACGCGTGTTATTGTGCGAAAATACGATCGCACGAATTCGGCGCGTCGAGCAAATGTTTCGCGCGTAAATGATAACTTGAGCATATTGAAATATCGATGTAAGATCGTACATGTTTATTTAACGTGATACGCGATGAAGAATACATATATATAATTTGCATATTTATAACAATCAATAATAAAAATAATTATTTTAAGAAATAATTATTTTAGGGACTCCTTTAATCATAAATTAAGACATAGATTCACAAAGCATTAGGAATCAGCGTTAGTATTTATTTGCGCCAATATAACTAACGACAGAAAAATATATATATATATATATATAATAAATAAAAAATATAATTTAATAATTTCTGAATGTTTCGGTTTTGAGCCATCCTCAGAAATATTTATATTTATATTTATTGCATATTTTTATATTTATAAATCACTTTCACTAATTCAATCTTATGCAATGTAATATCTTTTTGCAATGATAAGAGACAAAAGTCTATGTAAATTCAAAATTGAGTTGAAAATTGAAATACTATAATGCTAGAACGTCAATAGCGTCGATTTGTCATCATCCACGTGAGCTGCAATTATATAACACAATCGTTTATATGACGACGAATAGATCTTGCGACATTATTCTCTTTTTTATTCGAATAAATTGCGTCTCGACACACACATTCACAGTTTGTTTTCGAGGCTGCGCCTGTATTATCCCGTTCTCAAAAGCAGCATGTCGGAATTTCCATATAAATATGGCCTCGCGATTGCTGTTGCGCCTCGGCGGTCACAACTCAACGATCTTATACAAATGAACGCATAAATTAAACTCATCCTGGTGCACACGACTTACGCACGCAAACAGCGGTAGATCGTTGATGATATTTGTCCTGGAATTTTATATATAGCTAAATGCTAAATGAAAACTGCAATGTTACATCAGAAAATTAAATGCTACACTTAATTACTTATAAATGTACAAATAATAAGATCCTTAAAACAATAGTTTTGGTCCCGTACAGAATATTGTGCAAAATTGAAATTAATTTCTCTGTCCATTTCTAACTTTTTTAAATCATTCTATATATAAATGTAAGAAAAACAATTCAAGTGATATGAATGATAATACTAACAGAGATACAACTATAAAAATGAAACTTCACGAAGGTTTAAGAGTTTCTAAAAATTTGTACGAGAAAATACAGAAAAAACACAAAAAATACAGAACAAACGTGTTCTTGAGTATAATTATATGTTTTAGATTTATAGTTTAGATTTTTTTATTATACACACATATATATATATATATATATATATATATATATATATATATATATATATATATATATATATATATATATATACATGGATTTTATCAATTAAACATTGTTTTTTTTTATATAAAAACACAATCTGTATCGTATTATGTAAAACATTCAGTTATTAAGTGTTTTAGAAATTAACCGTAATAATCATATAATCGTAAATTATTTTTCTAGTTTTGTTATATTATTTTACTTGCTATAATGTTTTATATAATATTGTGTGTAAGATGTTATTATAATTTCTATAATCATAATTTTGCGCTCACACACACACACACACACACACAAATATGATATCAATACACATAACGTATGAAATTATTATAATTATGTTTGAATATTTGTTACACACTCATGTATGTTAAATGGCAAACAAATAGAAGAATTTTTAAAAAAAGAACATAAAGTATACATATTTATATCTCTTTACTTCATAAATATTAATGGCAACAAATATAAGTTAACGATATGAGTAATAAATAAATTATTATAAGAAAGCAAGTAAATAAAAAAATTAAAAAAAAATAACTATACGTCATTTATAGTGAATAGGGAATCAGAAGCAAAATTTAAACGAAACGCCCAATACACTGAATATGTATAATTCAATTTATATACATGATAACTTGCACCAATAAATAGTAATAAGTTTAAATAAGTAAGTAAGTATTAATTATTAGTATACATATAATTATATATATAGAGAGAGAGAGAGAGAGAGTTGTATGTAGTTTAATAATCTCTTGTTAAATATACGTACTCGTTTTTTTTTGTTTTTCACTTTACATTAAATTGCACTCTTACATTTTACGATTAAATTAAAACATTGTGCGAATTATTTTGCACATATAATGATGATTATAATATTTTATCTCTCAATAATTTTTAGAGATTATTTGTATGTATACACAGTATACATACTTTGTATGTACAAAGCATAAATAAGTCACAAATATAAATATTAAATTTAATAAATGATTTTTATAAAATAAAATTTTTATCAACCATTCAACAAAATTGGAGAATTACTTAAAATCAACGCTAAAAAGGATTAAATTCAGTTTCACGTATTTTTGTGAAAAAAGGTCGCAAGGCGATGTTTAAAAAAGCGTTTTAAAGAGCTTAAGACTTTAACTTTGTATGCTTTGAACCTCGTGGTTTTTGCAACAATTTCACTTCAAACAGCACTAATTTAAAATGAAGCTTGGAAAATTGAAAAATAAACTTTAACTTTGATGACGTGTATGGGAAGAACAAATTTTTTTCTGCAAGTTTCTTCATTTGTATCGTAAAATAACAAATATAAACGCAACTTGTTGCATGCGTTTATATATTGGAACTTAAGAATTTTTACCAAACTTTGTTTGTCACATCATGTACAATAATTCAATAATTTTATTGAATAATAATACATAGCAGTTAAAAAAGTTTTAAATTATGAGAGAAGAAAAGTCTGTGAATCAAAGAATGTGAAGAAATCAAAAGAAACTGACTTGCTTGTTGGGGGATAAAAGTGATTAAAAATGAATTGACCGACTTATATAATTTAAATTTACAGAGATGTTTATTGCTGATTTTCATTCTGTGCAAATTTTATGCAAAAAGTGATTTAAATAACGGAGCGCATACACTTGTGAATAATCTTGCGCGCCTGAAATAAGCAACTCATTACACAGATCTGCATGTTGCATTGTTGCATTGACACATATGTGTGTGTATGTGTGTGTCTGTGTATTATATGTACATATACGTATATTCTATATATATATATATATTACATATGTATATGAAATTAAATAATTAATGCACTCGTTGCGCGCCTATTTTATATTCTAATAAAAAAAAAGGTAGGTGCCTAATATGAGAGAATAGTGGCATTTCTGTTAAACTAATAAACGCTATCTATTGGTTCCACTATGAATTTATTGCTCTTGGAAAATTATTTAGTAGAAAATTCATTATTAGATCATGCCTGTAGTCATTGTAAAACAAGATTTTAGAATTTGGATGTCTTCAAATTTCATTGGGATGAACATTTAAACTTGTTTATTATTTAATAAATAAATATTTGGCAATAAATTATTCATGTAGTGATAGAGTAAGGTAGTACTTAATAGAAAAATACGGGATTGTATTGTTTAATTACAGAAGTTAGATTTGATGATCATAAAACCTTAGGCGTGGAAATATGTAATATGAGATATATATTTCTAGTAAGAAATAACTCATGCTCCTATGTTATAGTGAAAATCGTTATTAAAGTATAAATGTTATTGTACAATAATAAAAAAGACAACCGGAATGAACGTCGAGTGCCTACATCTGCGATGCTTGATTCCAACTATCTGAAAACGAGTTCTGGGTATAATTTATTATTTTTCGCGCACGCTGGCTGTGTTTGTTTGTATTTTAGAAACATTAAATAAAATTTTTTAGTTTCAATACTAATATATTTTGCGTTTTACTATCGATTTCTCGGGCCATCTCATATTAGGAGCATAATTTTTTGACTTTGCGATTTGCTTACTTTTTACATTTCTTTAATTTTCAAAAAAAAAAAATAGAATTTGAATTAAATTTTATGTAACGTTATCTTAAAGATTATTAAATTATTTTCAAAAAATGACATATTATTTTTTTAAATTCTGCCTATAGACTTCTAGCATTTACCCAAAGTAAACTCGGTATCTCATAATAAAGGTCTTTTTTCTAATATTAACAATTAGATGCCGCTATAGATATCGATTGTCCCATAAAATAATAATGCATATATTTCTTATTTATACGTGTTTAGAATACATTTTATATTTATGAACATTGTGTTATTATATTATAATTAGAAATGTATTATAATATAACAGCATGACGGCATGAAAACGAGAATAGGAGCTGCTTATTGCTTAGTTTATCTTTGGTATTTCGCGGCCGATCGGCGTGATCCCGTGTGACGAGCTGATCTTCTCCACTCTCAGGCGCGACGAAATGTGCGGATCGTTTGCGATTTTTCACGCGTACTGATTCGTAGATAAACAGAATGTAAGGGGTATTTCCGTAAAGCACAGCTGGTGCCCTGGAGCAGGGAGTAGTATATTTACACGTGTAATCGTTCTTTGATTTATGGGGGACCAAAAGAGGGTGGAAGAGACGGGGGGAAGAGAAAGAGGGTTCCTTTACACCCTTATTCCGACCTTCTGATTCGCGCACTGTATCAATCATCATAAGCTGCAATTGTTCGTAACACCCGCCTTTCTTCCGCCTGTAGTTTTACAGTCGTTCGATATTCTCGAATATTATTTCGTATTATGAATTGAATTGTTTCACTGTCATACTGTTTTGTGTTTTCACAAATCTTCGTATCAGAAATGCGGAATTTTAATTTATTTGGTGCTTTTAAAATAACATACGATATTAAAAAACTGCATTTAATATTAATGTCATATAATATTTGTCAGAAAAATTACAAAAATATTGCTTTCATCAAAACACACAAACAGAGAATGAGACATATATACTGAACAAAATGTATGATTAATGCGTTTAAGAGTTAAACAAATTTATTAGACATGTTTAGCCTGTTATACGAAAATATCGATTGCTCTGCGTTGGCATTTTCTATTAGATCGATTCGAACAGTATACATCATTGAAATTAAATAGAATGACAATTATTTGGATATATAGTCACATACGTTACCGAAAATTTCCGGTATAATGCAACGCTTAACTTTCATACATTTCATCCAAAGTTTGAAACTATAGACGAGGTCATGGGCCATCTAACTTATACTCGAAAACGTTATAACTCAGGCAAAGCCCCTGAGGGATTGGACGGTGTCGACGCGTGTGAGAGAGAATGTGTCACGGGATGTTACACTCCCTTCCTGTTCATCTGGTCGACAGCTTTGTCCATCTATATCATCATCCTTTACTTCCTCCCCCGCGCGGTTCTTGTCCTTTGAAACGTACTTTCATTCTGTGTAATAGCTTTTTGAATGTCGCAACTCAACGCAAAGCACGAGTGTATCGGCTGGTTATTGTGGTGCGTTGATTCCTGAAAGAAAGACCGCATGAACATACGGTGGAAAGTCTGTTAGGAATCTCATTTCCCACGTTATCCGTTTTTTTGATTGAGCAGGAACGAGCCAATAGTACATAGTCAAACATGTGCCAATAGTAGTTAGAGATCTTTCTTTTCTTCCTTTTACATTAGTCATATGTAATAAGTTTTGCAATTTCGATTAATGATTGAAAAAAAAAAATCTTATTTGCAATTATGTAAAATTACAATATATTATATATTAAATTACAATATATGAGTTACCTCAGAAAATTTTATGATTGCACATAAGAATATACGTTTTTTTAATTGCTCTTATATAAGAATAAATAATAGAAAAAATTAATTAAATATAGTGTAAATAATTAATGTATTATAAAGGAACATTCTAAGATTTTTAAATAATATTTTTTATTATATCAAATATTAATCCTTTTCAATATAAAAAAAATCAATATTTACTTCCTGTCATATAAATTGTGTGATGATGTCAAAAATCTTATAAGTTTTTTGAAAAGATTATAACAATTCAATGAAATAAGAATGGACCATAAAATTATTGAATCATCACAAGAACTGAATCTTTTACACTTTTACAGTAATATACAGTAATATATGGTCACATCAATGGTTGTTAGCATCTAAAGTTTCTAAGCGTAACTTGTACTCCAAGAAGATACTTTTCTCTTCCGAACAGCGAGAAGGAAATAATTTGTTTCTATTAAATAAAAAACCTAAACTACAATAATAGAAATTTATGATGTAAGAAGAAACTCCGTTTCGCAATTTGCTTACCTCTAATACAGTAAACTAAAGGTAAACCATTGACAGACTAAATCATTATGCATGCAATGGATCCTTTATATACAATGAATATATCCATAGTTCTTAGGTGTTGAATCGCTTGTAAAATTCTTAAGCCTAACTTCCATGGAAAATTTTCTTTTTATGCATTTCTGAAATGCAGAAGAGCAATGCATTTATTTTGAGTCGTTTTGAACAAAAGCCAAGTGCCATCGTAGTAACGATTTATATTATATCATATAATGTAACGAACTCACGAAAAACTTGGTAAAAGGAACCTGTTCTCGTCAATCGAGAGGATCTTTTGTTGTCGCAGGACAACGTGACCCCATACTGCGCAAAGATCACGCGACAGATAATTGCAAAGTTAGGTTCGAAGGTTCTACTTCATCCATCATATCTTTCATTTCTCTACGAATTGTCATCTTTTTCGAGATTTCTTTTTAGAAAAACAAACAACAGAAAATGATTAATAATCATGGAGATTTAAAAAAGCGCAAATAAATTGTCTCCTATTATTAAAAATATTACAATTAAGTTCTATAATTTACACAATATTGGAGAAAAAACTTGAACGTATTGAAGTATTTTGATTAACATAAAAATTATACTTAGATTAAAAAATATGTTGTTATGATAATAATGAATATAATGTATTTCTCCCTTCTACATTTCTCTTTTTCTTCTAAAAAAGAAAACAATCGGATTTGATATTTAAAAATCGCGTTTTTCTATTTGTTAAAGAAAATATGTGACAAACAAAATAATGAATCATTGTACTATAAAACTATTGAATACATGAGCTTCTAAAGAAACACAGCTTCATTCGGAAAAGTACTCTTTTGTAAGGTTTGGTTTTGTTCAGATTCATTACGACGAAGTTGGATGGTCTCCGGAATTGGAGAAGTCCTTTTTAACTGTTGAACAACCACATGTCGAATTTATCTCAAAGTCAAAGTTAAGTAACGACTGTACGATCGAGTAATCGAAATAACTTGCAATTTACGATGTAGCCAAATAAAAAAAAAATCTAAATCCCAGTAATAATTCGTAAAGGACACTTTAATTATATTAATGCACTAACTGAGAACAATCCCATCCGACTGATAAATTTCATATTATAGTGCGGCTTTCCGTTGGGATATATCATGAACTTTGCTTTTCAGGCAAATGGATTGTGCACGTGCTACCTGTCCGGATTACATTTAGACGTTTCAAGCATATTACGACATATATGTAACTTGAATAATAGAGGAACATCGAGCGTGATTGCTATGTTCATTGGAGAATTATAATGACTGATATTAACTTGATAGGGAGAATCAAAAGTGTAGAACATGGTATCTAATGTGTTCGCTATGTTAGCTTCCAACGTAGTATGGCGTTAGTTACCTACTCGTCATGTTACAAGTGTAATTTACGTTGATTTGTATCCGTCTATGATCTCACATGTTATATACGATGTACAAGGTAGGCCGAAATACGAGAAGAGAATGACTACAACTTAAAATAAACCGAAATAATAGAATTTATAATAATTATTAATAATAAATTTTTTCAAATAATGCTTTATTTCCGACAAAAAAGACTTCGAAAGTTAATCGAGTACTCTTACACTCATGACATTTAACACAATGGTTTTTGCTACAGATTGTATAATTTGTTTATTATCAGGATTAATTCACTGAGTTGATTCTTAAAATAAATAACGAGTGAATTTTTGTGACATAAAGAACAATTTTACTTCTTACATATTTATTATTTATTTAGTTGAGACGTTATTGAAAACGTTGGCCGTTTTGTGTGTTGTATACAAAGTTATATTCTGCGAATTAAATTAGAATGAATTGTTTCTATCTTTTTAATTCTTCTCAAGTGCACACTCGATTAATCTTCAAAATTCTCTATAAAACAAGGTCTTATTTGAAAAAAAATTTATTCTCTTATTTCGAGTTATTTTGAGCCAAAGAATCTATTCTTGATTATATTTTGATTTATTCTATAAATGCATTAATGTATATACGTATGTATATATGTATTAATGTATTATTACGTAGCAAAAAGATTGAGATTTATTATATGTGCTATAGAATCTGCTTAAACATCTTAAAGAATTTCAATTAATTAAAAATCTCTTGTAAATGTATTTATTATAACGACATTGTTTGTCGCATAACTAACATTAATTACCTCGCAAACTTTATCGAACTTAGCAGATTTCTCTCTCGCTCCAATATATAATACAACAATCGTGCTTTCCCGATTCCGCATATCGATCAGGTAATCTAGTGTTAATAACGTTGGTTTGTCTCTAAACAATTCGATAGCAGTACATCTTAAAAGAGCGAGCAAGAAAAAGGATGGTACACAATTAAGAGAGTCGAAAGGGACAGAGAGAGAGAGAGAAGGAGAGGGGGGGGGGAGAGAGAGAGAGAGAGAGAGAGAGAGAGACGACTATAAACCGAGAGGCTGTTTCGGTCGAGGGAACGAGATTATCGCTGTAAAGTTCCTATCTAACGAATTTATGAAACGCTACACCGTCGAGCCCTGATTTAATAACCACAGACTCCGGCTGATCTCCTCTTCGTCCTCTTGCATTCCTCGTCCTTCGTTATCGTAAATTCGCGTCGTCGGTGCGCGTAGGTGTACGAAAGTCTCTTCTCGTTCGTCGCGAGCGAGGAAGAGTGACGATGGATCAGAAGGGAAGAACTCGAATCTTTCTAAGAATTCCGAGGAATTCCTTTCGCCCGTTCTCTTTCGGTCGGACTCATCCCAGAGATCCCGTCAACGAGATATCGGTCGTTCGGTCTTTCCGGAACAGTTGTTCCCTTGAATCCCACGAACTTAATCCCGTTTAATCCCCGATTGCATCTGCATCCGAGAAACGTAAGCACGGTTCTATTTTTTTCGTGTGTAACTCAATAGAATGAAAAATTCACATCTTGGTAAACGTAGTGAAAATTAATATTTGATCGGTTTTAATGTGGACATAAAAAAGGATTAACAGAAAGATGAAGCGATACTTCACTTTTCATGCATATAAATGTACATCGAAGATGTACATCGAAAATTAAATCTATATAGTGCCACTTCTAGGCTCGGTTTTTCATTTTCTAGTTAGTTAGGAATCTAAACTTGCGGTTAGACTAATTTTTTTATTAATAAAGATACATACATTTATTTGTTACCATTATATCCTTTAACGTCTGGCATTTCAGTTGAAAAATTTATTGTAATATATTCATTTTTGTATTTTTACATATCTAGTGATAAATACATTTATGATAAAACGCTATATAGAATCGAAGAATCAAGATCGACTTGTACGGTATACACATCTAATTATAAGAGACACGCAGCTTAATTTAAATATATATGCAATAAAGTTGCAAATGTTTAATTTCCCATCTAAGTAAGCTAAAATGAAGGGATAGCGTACTTCTTGCTCCATTTCTTTATTTTGCAAGAGTTCGTCGGCGATAGTGACTCAGAATGAAGGGTACCGGCTGCCAACAGATGTTGTCCCCGTGAAAAATTTCCTCGCTCGAATACCAATGCGGCGTAATCTCCCTTTATAGGTGGCTCAAGAAGATGTTGGACATGAGTATTTCAACGTCTAGTTCCCGCGTCGATGTGCGAGATAGATGCATTTAAATCGTTTAATCATTTCACGTCGAGCTGCCACATCTTTTTCTTGGGAGGCCCGCGTTTTCGTTCCTGCTGTTTTTCCGCTTGCGAATGAGAATGTAGAAGCAATAAGGCACGTCATTGTTTTTGGCTTTTCAACGATGATGTGCGAGTGCTCCCACGATTTTCTCACGCTCCCGACGTACCTATGTACTATGTAGTTACCGCGAACAAATCTTCTGATTTTGCTGTTCGTCGCCTTCGAAGCCTCCTCAACAATTGCGAAGCAATTTTGCAGTATTACCGGTAACAACGTCGTTCTCGAAAAGTATACTGTCGCGTGCATTTGACGAGCATCAAGTTTGTGATGCTTTAGATGCTTTGAAAAATGACAGGAATTTAAGTTTCAGATCATAGCAAGGAATGTATTCCAGTTGAATAATTATGGATTTATCTCACATTTAATTTTATAATATATTTATTACATAAAAATATCGTACGAAAATGAATTGTCACAAATAAATTAAATTATATCCTGCGAATCTTGTGTTACAGCTAAATCGGTACAATTCTACATTAGACAGGTATACGTGTACATATACTATATCTGTACTGGTATTAATTTTTAAAGAACACGAACGCGCCAACGGTGCAATGCAGCTCACTGTTACAACTCACGGCGCTGTTACGTGTTGTCTATTCGATACATTCTGGATGATCTGTAATTTACAACGTCGCAGGTGACGTTGCTAGGATAGAACGATGGAGACGGAGATGGCGAAGGGATGGTCAATGCATGTGCCTTCATTCTACAGAACTCGAAACAACCAAATAATGCAATGAATTATGCAATACTGATTCTCGTCGGTTGATGTTAAACTAGTGTTTAATTCATAAATATTTCAGAAAATGAAATCGATTTATAAATGTATGATAAGTGTAATAAGTAACTCTGTTTGCGATAAGATAAATTTATTAGAAAATACGATATCGATTACGTATTTGATTACATTAGAATTATCAAAATTTATATTAACATATGTAATTTAATAAATGTACGTAATAAGATTACTTTATTATCACATACTTAAAATAGTCAGTCAATTCTGTTTACGCGAAAACAATTTATCGAAACATTCTTAAATATAGAGTCGTTAAATACACTCTCTTCGCTATCTATATATGTACGTTGCTGATGTATCGCTTTCTTATAGTGATTCGCGATTGGAATTCGATTTTTTGCTAAATTAATCTGCACTAGATTAACGATCGAAGCGATGACGATGATTTATAAAAACAACGTGTACTGCATTTTATGCGTAAGGATTCAACGTAAATCGATACTCTGGCCGATCGAACACCCGCGACGAGGAGCGTTCAGTTCATAAGTCAGCGGGGGAAAAGCTGCGGCGGAGTGGTCTGAATCTTGACGTTAATCGTTGGGGCATGTGTACACACTCCAGGTGATATTCTCTCGGTGGCCGACATTTATTGCTCTCGAGGTAATGCCTTTCCTTGGGCCGTAAACAGGCCGTAATTTACGGATCTGCTTCGACTCTAGGTTCCAAAAGAATAATTGCCGCGACACTCACGGCACTGTATATTCACGTACGTGCATCGCGTCTCATATAACATTTTGATTTTTTTTGGGGGAGGGCCCAACAACTTCAATTGCAACTTAGTTGTAACGATATTGACAACATTGATAATACTTATTGTATGTAAGTTATCAACTGATTAAATCAACTCTGAGTTTAGAGTACAAACATTTTCTTTCTTCATATTAGTAAGCAAAAGCAATCAGAATATGTTTTGAGCTTATTTTTTTTTATTACTTTAGTACTTTTTGTTACTTATTACTGAAGAAAATATAGGATATGCTTTTCTCTTCTGCAATAATATAAATTACAAGTATTTATTGGTTTTAAGTTGACTTCAGTATTTATAATTATAACTATGTTATTTAGAATTAAATATAATTTAACTAAAAATAAAAATTCGCTTCAAATAAACGTTAATCGGAATTTTGAAGAAAGAGAGAGTGCTGATTATATCTATAATGATCTTGTCGACGATACTATTCATCATTTCTTACAGCTCCAATTTATTCAATTTTACGGCAATCGGCAGAGGAAAGAAATGACTTGTGCGGATGATATAATACCGACATTTCTCTTCCCGTTGCGGGAAGATAAAAAAAAAGAGAAAGATATAAAGCATTTATAAGTTTTCGTTCCGCGAAAATTTTCGCGTTCTCCGAAAGCCACGCTCTCGCTGCTACAGGTATATCAAGACCACAGCCGTCTCGAAGATGCGCGTCTTCATTGATTCCAATTTCTTTTCTCGCATTCTGTTTCCCGACAGAGAGTCTGAACCGAGAGATGTAACTCGAGTTCCCAACCACGCGCAAATGTCGTTTGTGGACGTGCTTTTGCGCGCGCGTACATCATCCCGTGGCGTAGCTAACGGGTGTACGACTCGAGAACAACGACGATGACGACGACGAAGACGACGACGACGACACGTCGACTGGTGCGTCTGTTTCCATGGTTACGATGGACGTGGAGTTAGGACCATACGACTCGTGCAACCCCCTTCGGCGCTGATACGCGTAGGGGTTCGAGAGGGGTCTCACCCCGAGAAAGGGGCTGGCCGCAGGCGAATTAAGAGTTTGAAAGGGCCTCTATCTTCCTCTATCCAATCTTTTTCCCATCTCCCTTTGCCTTTCCCTTACCTTCCCTCTTTACTCCCTTGCCCTATCTCATGTGCCCTTCTTTGACGTCCCTCTCTTCGATTCTTCTCCTCTAATCACGGGTCGACGAGCGTCTTCGTCTTGCACTGATATAGGAGTAGTACTGGATGGTCGTTAACGGGCATAATATCGAGCACCATCCGCAAACTTGCGAGTAATCGTGATTAAGATAGTAATTAATGTACGTGCTCTGTATGTTTAATTGGATAATTTTATTACTCTGGTGCTATTAGGAATAAACTTTATTATTGATATCAGATATGTTATTGATTTATTATGAAATACTTTAATGTAAAAGGCAATTGTGGATTCATGCAATGACGTTGTTATATCAACACAATTATGTCTTGCTGCAAATTGTATGTGTATATATGTAATTATTTGTTGGAAATAACAATTTCGTATGCATTTCTATAAGTAAATCAAATAACAATAATAATAATAATAATAAAATCATTTCATCATAAGGAAACCAAACTTTTCTAGATTTAATACTTTTCTTTATGTAAAGGCGTCTTCGGATGATATGATCAACATTAGCAAATATCATACATACATGACATACATAGTTATCCGTATGGAATCGATATTTAGCGAATGTGTGCAAAGTTGATTATATTGTCTGGAGGCGCCTTAAGAATATTTTGCCGATGAAATATTCATCTGTTCACTATTTTTTCAAAATCTCTCAATTAGTTGTATTATTATTTTTATCTTACGGTTACTTGAGAATAATGGCTTCGAGCGATCAATTAGGAGTTCAGCAATTTAAACTGGTTTACTGGTTTGCGAGACTCGTTTGTGCAAGCGTTAATGAATCGTTAGTTGGTAATTTAAGCAGGATGCATTTCCAATGCGTACGGATTGAACAGGATTAATGATCAATGACATATGATTCCCTGCGGCATATCTTGCTTTGAAATGCATATAATTGCGAAGAGACTTTAGATTTCGTTGTAATTCTACTTTTAATTATCGGTAAAAATTTTATAACATATTTCCATCTCTCTCCTCTCTCCCTTTTTCCCTGTTTTTCTTTGTTATCAAACGTTCTATCGCAACTAAACTCTGGAAGAGTTGATTATGCATGTGAAATGAATCTCTTAATTTTTCTTTTATTGTATATGAATCGCTTCCTCCTTTTCAAATTTCTTACATTGAGAATATAATACAATTTTATTTTCTATTGTATATAATACAAAGCTAATATTGATATATTAAATATTACAACAATAATTTATAGATGTTTACATAAATAATTTGTATAATTTAATAATATGTACATGAATATCAAACAGCGTACCAATGGAAAATTCGAATTTCGAAAACATTGAATTGTACATTAATAAATAAATATAGTATGCATGAAATTTATACCTAATTATTATATATGTAGAATTTGAGATCTATGTTTGTTGTATTCATTACTCTTAATAAAAATCATAATGTTACACTAATTAGTAATAATAAAACTTCAAAGTATCTTACAAAATATAGAGTTATCAATAAAGACGAATAAATATTTAATTAAAAATGTAAATTTAATTGAAATATGTATCCATCTCGGTTACATTTCCAATACGATATTTGCGTGGATTTATTTTCCGACTATACTTAATATTAAACTCGAGTGTGTAAAAATTTAATTTCGATATATTCATGATTTATGCAGGATGTATTTAGAATTTTTTTTACAAATGTACATGAAGACAAAAAACAGATTTATAGATTTTCGCTGTGATTGCTGCTTTAACGACAAGAAAAATGAACGCTACAACTCGCGCGGCAGATTCGCCGTATCGAATATCATACGTTGATTTATGTACCGAGCACAAGCAATCGTAATTAAGGGGTTTGTAGTCCGAGTAATACGAGCAGAGCCGTATAGCTCTTGCAATATGGCCCGATCAGTAATTGCGTTTGATACGGCGCTGTGAAAGTTTATACGTGCGGACACACCGCCGGCGCCGTCGACAGAATTGCTTTTTAACATTCGGCGGTTTAATTATGTGCGCGCGAGTGAGGCAGAATCATGACGAAAACACGCATTGAAAATGCTATCAAACGTATCATTATCATGATAACTTGCACCATTTAATTACGCCACTTCTTCCATTCGACACGTGTAAAATTGTTGTATTTGATCGCATATTGCGTACTGAAGTTGTATTTGCGACGCAATGAATTACGTATCTATGATTACGCGAAATTTTTATTAACAAAATGATGCATTCTAGAAAAACTTAGAATAATAGTAAGTAAGAAAGGAAGAACACGTCGGAAAATGAAGCACAAAGACATGATGCTACGGAAAAAGACTTGTTAATTAAAATGCATTATGTCTCGATATTTTCATGAGATTCTTAATGATATTATTTCTTTCTGAAATGAGAAACGCGAATTAGATTTTAGCTTTGCAAAGGAATCCATTGCGCAAATGTAGCTGCTATAATTTTTACTTTAATGGCAAGTACATCTTCTTTTTTATTGATGAGAACGTTCCAGACAGTTTATAATTCGCAATAGAATTCGGAATATTATATAATTATATTTTATATGATGTAATGAAAGAACATTAAAAAAAATCAAGCTATATATGTACTGATATATATTCATAAAATATATATCAGAATATATAAAATTATACATGAAATTCTGTCCCAATTTATGAATTATATATTTATGTGACATATTCAGTGCCACACAATGGGTAATTTTTTAATTAAAAATAAACATGAGTTTAAAAATAACAATTTTAATTTATTTTGCTTACATAGAAAATATGAAAGTTTGACATTGATTAATGATATCATAAAAATGATATCATATGATACGATTTGCTAGTTTAACGAGATGTTTGTAAATTTTTATTTAACTCTCTGAATTCTTATTTTCGAAGACTTTATTCCACATTTTAAATTAAAACTGTAATCCAATATTAAATATTCAATTTGCAGGGATTTCATTAATCTCGTTATATATATTAGTATTATGATAATATCATTGTGCATTCTCTTTTCTTATTTTTCTTTATATTAATAAAATATTATGTGTATGCATTTCATCTCTCATTTTGTTCAACAAAATATTTAAATTTCGGAGCCAACAAATTCGTCTCTTTATATCTCAAAAATTTGTATCTTTAAAACGTTCTTCAAGACGTTCGTGGGTCGAACGATGACACGATAAATTCTTCTCAGGTATCAAACGTTTCTGTAGGCCTTCGGGATGCTCGTAGGCTCTACAAATTGCATCTATATAATGCCCGAGGGATAAAACGACCCGGGTTAACGTACCATCAACGAATAGGGCATGAATCGCGATGATTTTCTCCGCCTCTTCGTCGCGAACGAAGCTCGTAAGCTTCCCGTGGTGCAGACAGAGTCCGTGTCACTACTTCCGCGAGCATACGATATATCATCGATGCGGCAGAAGCTTTTAAGCTGTCCTGAAAATACCGGCCGGCTGTACGAGTTATTAATGTCCCGCCTCCTTATAAAGTACTCAATTTTCGTTCTGTAAGGAGGAGAAATATTAGCCGTAATACGGCCACCGCCGCACAACGAAACGCCGCAGTATATCAGCTCGACGAAAATTACAGCGCCGACAAAGATGTTAATATCGGTGAACCGGGGAAGTTCGGGTCTCTACTCTACGCGCGCTTGCGCTTCCATTCGCTAAGTACATTGTTTTGACAAAAGGGCACCAGCGAACTTTACGGAGGAGTTTACATGAAACTCAGTGGTCGTCAGTAGGAGAGCACTGTTCTTGGACGATACGTGCGCGATAAATCGGACACACACGCGCCGAGGACCCGAAAAGTGACTGTAGTTATGATATTCTCTTGCGATGACACAATCTCATTGTTTTAATATCGTTTGTTACATCTTTGTTTCTCTTGAAACAATAATATTGAAATTAATTTTTGCGCGTTATTGCAAATGCAAGTTAATTTATCTCGAGATTTGTTTTTGCGAATAAACGTTGAATAAAAGTTTAGTAAATAAAGGTTTAGTATAATAACTTTGTAGCGTAATTCAAGGAGATCCTAAAGTTGTTTGTTTAACCATAGGATTTACTTTTATTCACATACGATTTACGTGATTGACACATTATACACAGTGTTGCCAGGTCTGTTAAAAAGTTATTCCCATTACGATTTTCTCAATATTTTAACCATAATTTGAATATTTCTTTGTGTTTTCTTCCCATAAAATGCCTAAAAAATTTTCCTAAATTTTTTGTACCTCCAAAAAACTTCTGGTAGAAAGAAAAAAACCTTCAAATTTAGGGAAAAAAAAATCTCTTAACCTGAATTATACAGCTACTATTCTATTACATCAATATCTCACACATATACACTTTTCATAGAACGATCATATAGAATTAGATGTCTATTTCCAAGAATTCGACGTCGTTTCTTCGTGTAATCTACTGATTTGTAGTCTTCAATTTCATAAATACAGATTGCTTTTAATCAAGCAAATGTTGTGACGATTTGACAGCTCTAAATGTCATTTTTAAACTAAGAAATGATTTTAATTTCAAAAATTTTTTTCGTTCTCAGTATAAATTCCATGCTACACTAATATTATAATACGTAATATACTTCAATTCTGGAAAAGGATTTCCAAATATGTAAAAGTAATATATGCGATGTTCTACGAAAATTATTGCGTTTAATCGTTAAAACACGACTTTAGAATCCCTTTTGTTATTTTAGATCAGTAATGACAGAAGTCTCAGATTATTTGCTTCACAGAAAATACAAAATTATTATACATTATTATAATTAACGATAATAAAAAATATATTATGAGTCGAATGGAAACTAGGCGTTATATTTCAATCACACAATATTTTAAAAATATTTTAAAAATATTTATTCAATGTAAAAATATTAAATAAACATTAAAAAAATATTTTTTAATATTATGTGCTTATTGAGACAACATTGTTACATGTATATAAAAATTATAAGGGTGTAAATTGAGAAATATTTTCACGCATTATCTCATACGCGATAAAAATTGCATTTCAGTTGCTTTTTATAGATAGCAACAGTGGAACTTGGTCTGCAATATACAGTAATGGCGCAATGTGTGCGGATCATTCATGAGGATGTGAACTTTTCGCGTTGAGGTGGCGTATGCAAAACTCGCGGTCCGCAGTCGGTACTCCCGGGGATGATTCTGAATCCCTGGCATCGTCGAAGAATACGTGGGGCCACACACTTTAAGCAAACTTTTCATCTGAAGGTCTTCCTATGGCTCCAGCATTCGGTTCCTTTCATATCCCACTCCGTTTCTGGGAGGAGCTTGTTTATAGCACCCTGTAGATATCGTAAAATAGGAAATAGCACCCCGGGGGCAAGACGGAGTTTTCCCTGAGACGTGATTGGAGTTAAGACAAGTCCTTCTGTCCGTTGGCGTCGAGGCCGCGTCTCCTTGTCGCTCCCGGCCGAAAAATAAAGCATCAACGTCTCCGGTCTCGGAGTTATTTTAGTGAACGCGATGGGAAGAAGCGATGTCACTTTTTAAGCGTACATTTGTTCTCGTTGACTTTTTGCCCGCGCCAGATGTCGTATCCCAACTAATTGTAACCGATCATCGTTGTTTCGTTTTGCTTTAAGCATAAGGCTTATAAATGAACGCTTTTTGGGAGGTCATCACTTGAATTCATTCTTGTTACACACGACTAAATACGTCTGCGAAAACGTCATTCTAAAAAGAACGCGCTGTTTTTACTAATCGTTAAAATCAATTATAAATGTATACTTAATGGTAATATTTTATTTATTGTACAATAAAATTACTTTCAAAATCTTGGAATTTTTACCTTAAAATATATACATATTCTGAAGTTAATATTCGACAAACTTTATGAGATCAGATGAGATAATAATTTACACCAGCTATTAAATGAGACAATATGTTAATTATAAAAATTATAATAATAAAAATAAAAATTATAATAATAAAAATTATAATAATAAAAATTAATAATTACTTCAAAATTATGAAAAGAATACAATATGCATTCTTTATGTTAGATAATACACTAAACTTAGATAATACACAAGCTTCGCTTAAAGTTAAAGTAACGTTAGTACAATCCAATCTCTGTTTAGTAATTGTCACTTGAATCTATCGTCTCAACTAAAATACTTTAAAATTTCGATTGTTTCCTAACAGAAAGGCGGTTATAAATACAGATCTGAAATTTTCTGTCCATTTAATACCGAAATTTTTTACTTTAATAAGTTCTTTTAAATCGTTTCATGTTATATAAACGCACACGCAAAATATGCGCAATGAAATGAATTGCTATTTTGCAAAATGATGTGCTGCGAGTGTTTCTCTACTTTGATATTCACAAATCATGTAAATCCCTTAATGAGATGTAATGCCGGTCCAATTAAGCCGTAAAAGTGATAAAATGAAACATACTTTCCATTTTACATGTCCAATTGACTCTAAAAAATGAAAAATATAAGAAACAAAATTCGTAATGTGGATTATGACACATATTTACACGAATTCATGACGTATATTTACACGAATTTGTATTCATTACATCAATTATGAAAATCTGCAGACACATCTATTCCGATCCCATGCTCATAATTTATAAATGAAATGCCGAATTGGTTAGCTTGTTTGGTGACAATAGTCCTCAGTTACCATTCGTGAGAAATGCAAGTCATTGTAATGGATAGCCGTTGCTTTAACGTTTGACGGAATAGTTTCTTCTGAAATATGTACATAGAGAGAATGTTAAAAAGTTCCACAAACTTTTAAGAATTGTGAATTTAAAAACGAAAAAAAGAAAACTCATACAAAAAACAGAGCCTTTTATAAAAAATACAAAGGGAAATGCAAGGGATTTTACGAAATTTTTTTTAATCAAAGAAGCAGGTTTTTATATAAGATTCAAATGTAGGAAAATAATAAAACTTTATTTTTTATTTAATTTAAAGAGTTAACACAATTTTAACTCTATATATGTATATAGTATATTACAAAAAAATGTAACATAATAATTCAAAGTTAAAAAAAAATAGAAAAAATAATATCTTACAAAATTTTTTTTATTAAAAAAAATTATTTTCATATCGAATTATTTAATTACTGTTATTAATTAAATACTGATTTTAATATTATAAATAATAACTATGAATGAGTGATTTATCATTATATTATGTTTATTTCTTTTTAGAAATACATGAATGAGTTTTATCATTTACTATTCTGCTCCATCTGTTTCAAATCAAGTATGAATCTTATCTATGTCATTTTTATTATTTCAAAATTAATCATTTCGTTTTTACATTATTTTAAACGTTTATAGAAGTATCAAGGCGTTGCTTATTTTATTGTTTTCTTACTTTAAAAGTGATAACTTACAAACAAAAATATAACTTTTGAGTTATTGCCAACTGAGTTAGATAAAGATTACTCTATCAATCGAAAGTAAGCTAACTTAAACTCACCATCCGTCAAGTAGCATATGTATCATTCTTAAGGTATTTAAAGAGATCAAATACCTTTTACAAAAATGACATTTTTTAAATTGTATCGATTTTGCAAATAAAACAAAGAAATTTCTACAGAGAATATTTACAGAAAGTTAAGACAGTTTTGATGATCGAAGTTTGAAGAAGAAATGTTTTACTTTGAGTTTAGTCATTTTAGCTGATCAAGAAAAATATAAAGTATTGTCGACATTTCGAGTTATGTCACTTCTGAATTATTCCAGGTTTAGTATAATTTTGTAAAATATTAAAATCGCCACACTTCAAAAAGAGTTTTACAAGGATTGTGAAACAAAAATCAATATTTGATCATGTTTCTATAAAAAATATATTTTCTGTTGTCAATATTATTTATCAAAAATTTTCTGTTAAGTTGAAAAACAGTTTTCCCCTTTTCTAAAAGAAATTTAATTTTTTGAATTATGTCATTTTTGAAGTAAGAAAATGATGTCTTGTTTGAAAATTTTGATAAGGAAAAGTCGATTTCTCTCATATCAGATTACAGGTATCGTTTTTCAACATTTTAAACAATGACTACGTATATGAGAAACGTCACATTGCATGAGAAGGATTTCATATCGGATTACACGTATTGTTTTTCAATATATTTTCTAAATAATGACTCCGCATGTGAGAGATTTATCATTGTGTTCACAATAAATTTCTTAAAAAATAAAAAAAATAATAATAAACTTCAGTTTTCGTTTCAAAGTATCAAGACATTTGTATCAAAGACATTTAATCTTCTTATACATACCTATCAATTTACTCAGATTTATTCAAATTAGGGATGTCTTGCTCAAAATTATCACTTATTAAAATGTATAATATGAGTATGTATGAATGTATAATTGTACGTGAGCATCCACAACGTGTTGAGTTTGGGCTCGTCGATCATGGATGCACTAAGCCCACTGACCGTGCAAATCAGTCATCCCTGCAGAATCACATCGTCACGCTTGATCGGTGTCGTACTCTCGTGAGTATTCGGAGCATTTTCGATTCCATGTGAGATTCGGCCGTTCTCGGTTATGCTCGGTTTTCGCGGGTACGATGTTTCGTTTGATTCCATCGCGGTTTCAAGTATCAGAGACCGTTCCAGTTTGAACATCGTGAGAATATGAGCTCTCTTTCCATAAAACATCTCAAAAACCAATATCTCGGTAATAGTGAATTCGATTGGACGCATTTAGTGCGCACTGATGCACTTTGAAGCCGTCGTACACAAATTGATGTAAAGATGTGTGTTTAATATTATATAAATGTAAGAAAACGGGTTAAATCGCGAAATCTTTAATATACTTTATTATGCTGTTTGGTAAAATATGTATTTTGTAATTCAAAATGTATGTATTTCACACAAATGTATGTATGTTTTATAGTTAGGCCGCTATTTGTAGTCGATTCTTGCAATCAAAGAGTCGTATTAGCATCTTAAATCGTTACTTAAGACAGTTTTACGATAAGAACTATGAATATCGGTCTTAGATTAGATTAATGTATAATGGCCTTAATATGCACCAGTTAGGATGCACTAGTTCGTCCAATCAAATTCGCTGTAAGAAACCGTTTCGTTTAAATTGAACGCGTTATACCGCGACGTGCGTCGCATGCAGACTTTATTAAATGGCGAATGTAATTAAGACCGGTATTATACAATAGTCGGTTCTTATTTAAGAGCACCTTAAATAATATCTTAAGATGTTAATATTGCTCTGTGTTAATATTGCTAGTATTCATAGTCCATTCTTTCTTCTATTTTCAAACCGTCTTAAGTAATGCCTTAAGATGCTAATACAGTCCTCTGATTAGCTCTTATGACATCTTAAGACTGTACTTAAAACAATTTTAAATATAAACAATATTAAGTATAGTATCTTTTTGTAATTTTAAAGATTCTTTAAGATTTTAAAGGCATGATATATGACTGGTATCTAACTGATATCTGATAGGTTGAAATCTTAATATTTATTCTTTTCTTAATATTTATTTTATTGTGCGCAGGCTTTTATCATTTTCTTCGACACGATAGCCAATCTGCATTCAGCAGAGAAAACTAATCAGTTACATGTAGCCATTTTGTCGCTTTTTATTGTCTTACGGTTATACGAGTAAAACTTTTACGTGCAATCCCTGGTGAAAATTTTTTTTAGAATTTTTCATATAATTTTTCAAAATTTCTATATATTTTTTTAGAATTTCTATAATTTTATAACTTTCTGACATTTTTTTATACGAATTGAAACACTTCTCAGAAAATCTACATCTTTTCTCAGAATTTTTCATATGTGTTAATTATGAAATATCGTAAGATTTTTAAGATTTTTTGCAAGAATAATTTCTGATGAAATGTTAAAAAAATTTTTTTAAATTTAAAAATATTTTTTAAAAATTATGGAATGAAAAATTTTAGAATATTTTAGGATTCACTTGTATGAAAAGTTCTGAGAGATGTAAATTTTTCGAATATTTCTGAATAATTCTGAAAAATACTATATTCCAATTCGTATAAAAATTATAAAAAAAAATTGTCGCCAAAGATGATCTTAAGATTCTTTAAGACCTAAAGATTTTAAATATAAGATCCGACGATGAATATCAGTTTAAGGTTTTCCCATCGTTCTTTGTTCATAAGTGTACCGAGTGCAGATCACATAGGATAAACTTGCGGCGAGTATTATGGCCACTGTAATTTTCAATAATTGGAAAAATTGGCTAAATGGAGCGTTTTTGTAAGCATTTTGAAAGTTTATGGTCATCTTTTCCATCGTAAGACTATCTTACTTGAGTTCACTTTAAGCTCGATCTACATATCACGCAGAACGCGGGTCGCAGGCGTACTTTTGTGGATTGGACTTTACATTGCGAGCGTCAGTATTTCGCATTTCGCGCCGATTGTCAGTCAAAAGCAAATTGCCTTCGCGATCCGTCACGTTTCTAATCGGGAACGAATCACACGCGCCGACGAGCGTCCAGAGCGCCAGGAGTGACGTCGTGCGATGTTTGCATCGCCATGCGTCGCATCAATTCGCGCGCCGATCGTAAATCAGTTGCGAAATCTCGATCGCGTCCCGCGGCCGCCATTTGCAGTTGTTGCTTCGTCGCGGCGTCATGGCGGCTTGTCTTTCGTATTTTAGCGCGTACGGTTGTTGTCTCGTCGCGAGAGTGTCATTCCGCGTCTGATTGAACGCAGAAAGTGCTGGATGTCGAGTGTTTATCGCGTCGCGTGTATATGTGTGTATTTGTGTGTTTGTGGAATATGTATGTGATGCTATCTCCTGTGACCATTATGAGAATAAAGATCCTTCGAGACGACCGATTTGGGGTTTAGGCTGGATCATTTCACCTTTCGGTAAACTTCAACTCACTGTCTCTCTTTTACTCTCTTATGCTTTTACTCTTTTACTCTTTTGTTTATCCAATAGATAAATTATCCCAAAGTTTATCTGAAGATGGAACAATCGGCCCTGAGTCAGTCGTAATGTCATTGTTTGGCGAGATCACCTGAGATCACCAGTTGGCTGTCTGTGGCAATACCGTGGTGAGTGAACGTTATATTTGCCTGACTTATATATATCTCCGTTTCAATGTACATAGTTCAAAAATTTGAATTGAATTTAACATTTTTATGTGCCCTAAATAGTCTACTCAAATTTTTTTGTGTTAATTAATACAAGTTGAATATGTTAGAAAGCAACATAATATTATGTATTAAAAAAATTAACATAAAAAAGTAATACTGGCACAATTTGTAAGCAAATTGTGGAAGCATATTTTTTCAGTAAAATTAACATTTATTATATATATACGTTAAATTGACACGTATTTATCTTAGAGATTATGTTTTAAAATATTATTTTTATGTTATTTATTCACTTACTTATAACTTCTGTTACTTTGACACCAAGAAATATTGAATATCAATTCAGTATTTAAATAATGTAGTCACATTATGTTAAATTAACACTCAAATACGTTAAAAATTCAAATAAAAATTTAACAAGGACTTGAATGAACTCTTGAACACGAATACAAAATATTTTTTATAGTATACTCTGGTGAAAATTTTTCTCAGAATTTTTCATATAATTTTTTAGAATTTCTATATAATTTTTCAGAATTTCTCTTTAATTTTGTAACTTTCTCACATTTTTTACGAATTGGAGCATTTCTCAGAAAATCTACATTTTTTTCTCAGAATTTTTCATATGTTAATTATGAAATATCGTAAGATTTTTAAAATTTTTTATAAGTATAATTTTTGATGAAATGTTACAAAATCTAAAAAATTGAAAAATACTTTTTAAAAATTATGGGATGAGAAATTTAAAAATATTTTAAAATTCACTTGTATGAGAAGTTCTGAGAGAAGATGTAAACTTTCCGAATATTTCTGAGTACTTCTGAAAAATGTTCCAATTCGCAAAAAAATTATGAGAAAAATTTTCATCAGGGTAGCTTTTTTATTAAATAGATTAGCTTTAATCGAATCAACTAACTCTTTATCTTCTTTTTCTAATTCTTAGACTTTAGATCACATTAAACATAAATGAAAAGCACAGGGAATAAGAACAGGAAATAACAGGTTTCAATCAATCAGAAACCTTGTATTCTGTATATAGGTTGAAATCTGTTATTCTCTGTTCTTATTGCCTGTGCTTTTGAATTGTGCATTATGCTTTGGAATTAGAAAAAGAAGTAAGTTAAAAAGTAAGTTAAATCGAAATTAAATAAATGGCCATTAATTTTTTGTCTAAATCATCTATCACAAATGAGCGAAAATCAAATATTTTATCCTCAACTTCATCTAATCGACTAATCTACCATTAATCAAAAGAATTTTTATTATCTGAGAGAATTTATGGATCCTCCAAAAATATAGTTTGCTGATTATAATCTCATACTCGATTTGAATACTTAATTAATTATGCAATAGACTATGCATAATGTCGAGTCTAATTTGACACATAGGACTGCAAATTAATATTAATAACATCTATTAATATTAATATTAATAGATGTTCATTCAGTGACGATAGCGATAACTTAATGCTTTTCATATTGATGAAATTACGTCGAGCTTTTCAAACTGAGAGACATGACATCGTATTCTTAAAAAATAGTGTATAACGAAGGTATATTAGAGAAATCTATAATATATAATACATATACTATATATAATACGTATACTAATATTTTTACATTTTTGTATGCGATATTTTTCAAGAATAAGACTTCTATATTTTTATAATACATTACATTGAAAGAAATATTAAATTTTAATGGACATTTTTGTTTAAATAATTCTAAAAGTAAATATCTACACGTAAATACTAAATGCAATATATCGTGAATATATTATTTGATACAAAAATCATTAACTTAATTTAACTATCACCTTTTTTATTGAATAAATGTTTATTTACTGTAAGTAAATGTTTACATGATACTATTTAAACAAATGTATATTAAGATTTATTAAATGTTTTTTTTAGTGTAGCACGCTAGACATTCGACCACCTGAATCAGAGATCAAAGGAACAACGTAACCTAATCTCTTGAGTTAAACAACATTATTTTTAACGCATATGTGTCAAAATGTAAATCAATTCATTTCTGTGCTTAGTTTCAAAATAAATACGTGAACTTAATAAATAGTAAATTACTTTTGGGTCAAATTTAATACATTTTTTAGAATTAAATTTTTGAACTATTATTTTTATTATGAAATATTGAGTAGGAGTAGTGGCAATTTATAGAAATGATTAAACATAACTCAAATTAGGTTATAATGACTTAAAAAACAATGGAATAATTACAAATTAGAACAATTAACTCAAGAAACACAGAAACTGTATTATATTTGACTCAAATTTAATTTATTATTTACTAAGTGTACGCTAGAGACTCTATAACAGTCTGGCCACGAATAATTTTGTCAAAACAAGAGTGAAAAAGAGAAGGGTATATGTAATTATATACTGTTTCTTTCTAATTTATATTATCTTACTTATTCTTATTGAAGTTGATAAAAATGACGAGCTAATCAAGAGTTTGTTATCTCATGGTCAAATTTTGTTATAAGCTCTCCAGTGTATACATTAATGTAGACGTGGTTCATTTTAAAATAAAAAAAAATGGATTGATTTACATTTTGTCACATGTGGAATTAAAAAGAACATGGAAAAGTTAAAAAGAATAAAATATTATTCAACTCAAGGGACTGGGTTACCATTGTTCCTTTCATATCCAACAGAATGAAAGAGAATCGAAAACAATAGAAATAATTACCACAGATGTAAGTTTTAAAAAAACGTTAAAAAAAATATGCCACGCTTTAATTTTACCATTTAATCATTTCATCTGCGAAGATAATGGAACTCTTCGGAGTTGAAGGTTCAAACCACGGCTTCGCGAGCTCGGCCGTCCGGATATCTCGATAATAATATCGTAAGCATCCCTTGATCCGAACGCGTCTGTGATTCGCGCGGTCCCAACTCGACAGTGGTAGTATACACACGTACAGAGGATCGCATAGAAGCGCCTAGGGTGGCGTCGTCCTCTCCGGAGCCGAGCGGGGTCAAGGGGCAACGGAGAAGGGAGGGTGGAGGGCAGGGGAGGGGGAGAGAGAAACGGGTAGGGCGATAGACGAGGGGTGGAGAAGCGCAGCGGGTGGCGCGCGCGGCGCTCGAGAGCGGTGGTGGGGTCAGCGCGGCAGGGGAAACGTAGCACAGTCGTAGCACGCGGGTTGCCGAGAGTGGCACATAGGCAGGGGTAACGGCCACCACGCCGGTAGGGGTGGCAGTGGATCCCTCGAAAGTCCGACGGTGCTTCTCTCTCTCCACTCTCAGTCCCGAGAGCGGAGCCAAGAGAGGCGGGAGAGCGCGACGCGCACTTCGAACCTCGCTCGCTCGCTCGTCGTATCCGCGCCTCGTATATCTTGTATTCCGCGCGATAACGTGCGGACCGTCGGTGTTACGTTTCGCGTTACGTTCGTTACTCTCTTCCGCGTCTGCCGTGTATGCGTGACGTTTACGAGCGTGACGTCTCCTCGCGATCTTTCGCACACGTCGTTCGTTGCGACCGCGACGTAAGCGAGACGTCAAGGTGTTGTGGAATCTCCGCTCCCTCGGGTTGGTTATTCGCTGCGATACCAGAGAGAGAGTGCGTCAAATGATGCCTCACCCTTTTCGCTGTGCTGTGAGAAGGGTGGACTAATCTTGCAAAAGCAGTGTCGAAAGGATTGCCGTCATCGAGGAAACGTCGCTCACGCTGTCTCCTGGTGAGAGGGGATGATGTGGACGGCCGCTGGACGGCCTTGGAGCAGATGTCCGCGTGTGTTTTATAGAGCGAAGGGTGGACCGAAGCGCAACGATTATCGGAGGAATCTGAATTTTCTTGTTACTGCTAATGAAGTATTGCGACTGACAATGATGTCAGACAGACAGAGAGAGAGAGATAGAGAGAGAGAAAGAGGGAGGGAGGGAGGGGGAAGAGAGAGCTCGTCGTCAATCGACCTCGCGCTGCACCGACTGATCCGAATCGCAAATCCTTGAAACTTTCCGTGAGCTGAGCTTCCCACTTGAAAGGAACGGCGCGATGCTCTCGGTAGAAACACGAGAATCGCACTCGTCCTCTCACGCGAGATCGATCGTCACGTGCTCCAGACGGCTGCCGGAATTCGCGTGCCGATCGCGGAAGCCCGTCACGTGCCTCTCGCCGCGAAGGAGGGTGGGTCGAGCCGCGTCGGGTTCTCGATTATCCTCGCGTTCGCTACCTCGCGGGATGCAGTTCGATTTTCGTGACGCGCGCGCGAATTTTTCTCGTTCCGTTTTTTTATTTTTTAGTTCTTTTTTTTTTTTTAATCTACCTCCATCACAGGACGTTTCAGTGCGCGCTTTCGAAACACGACGACCAAGCCTGCCAACGATGCTCTCGACGCATCCCACGTTACGCACGGATTACGTTTTATCCTCCTCTGTCCAACCTTTGCTCTTCCCTTTTCCTCTCCCCCCCTCCCCTCTCTTTGAAAAAGAGTGCACGCGAGTTTGTGATTTGACGTGAATGGGATTTACGGGCAAAGTGACAGCTCGCTGCCGGTGACGTACGGTGCGTCCTTAAACGTCGATGATACATGTTGTTCGCGATATCTGTCGTCTCTCTCGTTCTTTTTTTTCTGAATATCATTTCGACCCTCCTGGGCCGCGCAAGGGGTGGGGCAGGGATGAGAGAGAACGTGAAACGGGACCCTCGCGCGCATCGGGCGGCCACGGGAACAATCGTAGCGCAGGAACAACACGCGCGTAGACGAGCGGTGCAAGGGTCGTCGGGACACAAAGCAGCCGTGCCATGCATATGCACGAGGGACTTTGTGTACCCAGTTTGCGGCCTGGTGATTACAGGTGGGAATAAACCGATACCGAGAGATACTGTTGCCTAAATACGCGTCGTGACCCACTTCCTCAAGTTTCGGACATCCGCCTCTCCGTTCTGCCGGCGAGGTACCCACTCACCTACCTACCTAAACGTTGCTGGTTTCCCTCGTCTCGTAATGCGAAATATCAACATTTGCACGTAGAAATGTGTGTGTGTGTGTGCGCGCGCAAATACGACGACAAAAGTTAGGCGTTTAATTTTACGAACGACGTGAAATGGAAATATCCCGCGCGAATTTTCAGAACGAATACCGCGTCTCGTCATCTGTTGTTTTAGAATATAGGTTTTGAAAAAATGCCGTGCGAAAAAAAAAGAAAAAAATAACACTCGATGAGATCATATAACGAGATCGAAACGGTTTCTCAGTTATTTCGAGCGATAATACTGATCTCTCAATTGCTGTTTCGTTTTGCTCTACATTTAGTTCGGATGTCCCGATATTATTTTATCTGAACGTACATTACCACGAATATGAAGAACGATAATTTACGAGCGACTTTTTTAATATTCGAAGCACGCGGAAGCGCGTATCGGTGTATCAATCCACAAGTACGACCGACCTGCCGGGACGATCAATTTAAAAGGCCGTCCGTTTGCACGAAACACGAAGATGATTTATGTCCACGTCCGACGCGAATAACGCTCGCTCGCTCTCGCTCTTTCGTACGCGGATTCGGCAGCCGACGGTACGAAATTATCCGAGATATCTCAATTAGCCGCGTAAATCATCAATTGATTCGAAAACCAAACGATAAATGATTCGCGCTGTATCCGCATTTTCCCGACTACGGGATATCATTTTCTACAGAATTTTGCGCTCAATGAAAACGGAGACGTCGCTGTAAATCAGCTGATCGCGATCATCTCGTTTCCGCGCGAGTTGCGATCAGTGATTTCAGACAGAGATTCTGTAAAATCCTATTAAAGATTACGAGTCGATCGAACGTGTTGTGAAATACAATGGCGATCGCAGAGTATTATATATGCGTGCGTATTATTTATCGCGGATTTGAACACTCGTTACACGCACGCGTTTTATTACAATTGGTGTAAATGACGCGTCGATGAAGCAAGTAACTTATAATAAGTATTTCTGATGAAATATTTCATTGCAACGCGTGAAAAATTGCAATATGATAAATACAGTCAACGATATTATTATAATCACGATTCTTTTTTTAAAAATCATTAATTTTCATTTTCATCCATGTAAATTAATTTTAATCTCGGTTCAACTTATCTTCATTTTTTTTTAGTTCTAAGAGTTGTGTTCATTTCTATCAATGTAGATTAACTTTAATCTCGGTTTAATTTACTCTTTATCCTCTTCTAATTCTTAGGCTCGATTGCACTAACGTTACTTCAACTTTAAGCGAGGCTTAAAACTTTCTCCTTCTCTGTCTCTCTCGTTTTTAGAGAGAGAGAGAGAGAGAGAGAGAGAGAGAGAGAGAGAGAGAGAGAGAATGTGTTGTAAGTCTCACTTAAAGTCAAAGTAACGTTGATGCAATCGGATTTTAGAACTAGAAAAAGATAAAAAGTAGGTTATATTAAATATGATATCTTTTAAGATCGTAATGTGAATACACAACAAATCAAAAGGCTCTAGCCTCAAGCTGGATCTTTAATGTTTAAATAATTCCATGTGAATTTATATATTTGTATCCGAATTTCAGTCTTGAAATACAATTCTAACAAAGAACTAGAGCAGTAATGTCATAAATTAAATTGACAGTTTAATAATATTAATTGATAATTTAATAATATTAATGTTTATAAGCATCTTAAAAGATATTACTAATATGATGTTGATAAGCATCAAACCAAAAAAGTAAGTTAATCCAAGAGATTAAAGTTAATCTATATTAGTAGAAATGGCCATCAGAAAAAGATGAAAAGTAAGTTGAACCAAGATTAAAGTTAATCTATATTAGTGGAAATGAGTACATCAAACTTACCGAAGTGATTTTCTTTTAACATATTAATCCGTAAATCACTGTACACGTACATTCAACAAATATTGTGCTTGGCCAAGTAATCTAAGACAGCGGATACATAAACCAGCGGGGACTAAATCTGGCTCAGGAACACGTTACAAGAAGAAACGACCGACGAGCTCTTTCTTCGCCGAACGGAATTCATCTCGACATGTAGTCGCGTCGCTTACAACGCTTTAGTGTCCAAGTTTAACGAGTGTCTTACGGCGACATTACGCCCAAGGGAATTCGACCAGATTCTTCCAAAATCCGATAATCGGGCTGTGCATTCGGCAGTAGTGAATCAATCCGGTTTACCTTAGAGAGAAAACGTACCATCGCGATCTCTTTTATACGCAGGAGATTAGTAGCGATCGCGTTGGGAAGTCGGGTCGTCGATTTCCTGACGCGGAGCTTTTCGCAAATTCCAGATTCCTCGGTGTCGTCTTGTGTCGATTATTGATTCTCGTGGTCTAGCCTGTGAAGTGAAGATTCGCGCTGCAGAGAGAGGGAGAGAGAGAGGGGGAAAGAGAAAACACGACGATTTGGTGCACGAAGAGATGCGCGACGCGGACAAGAGGTCCGATTTTGTCGCGACGGAACTGCAGCTTCCTCGTGCGGTAGTGCATCGTCGATGCTGAATCGCGTGCTTGGCACGTACGCGGTGGTGGTGGTTCTCGAGTGGACTCTTTCGCGCGGATGACAGCTGGACGTTTTCGCCGCGGGGGTGACAGTGAGATCCTCGAGCTCATTGTCAGTTGAGCTGAGAAGAGACGAGTCTCTCGCGTCGCCGAGAGTTCGAGACACGCCGTCGGTGATATCCGACGAGGACTACTGCGCGAATCGGGTGGTGATCTGTAGTGATGCCGTGATGGGCTGCAGCTCGAGATCGTTCTTCCTGACCACGCTCCTCCTCGTGGCTGGATTATTGTCGATCGCCCTGTTCGCCGAGATATCTTGCGCGACACGTAAGTCTCTGCTGTTATATTTATGGGAATTATCGTGAATAAATTTTTCAATTGATTTATAAAAAATTCACTTACGCACTTTAGAAATAATTGTTTTTTCTAATAAAGAAATAGATATAAAATTTTAAATATTTATACGTGGATATTATTAAAAAATTAGGTTATTTGAAAAATAATAGATACGAAAATAATAGAAATGTAAAAAATTAAATTTGGAAAATATTAAAATAAACGTATTAAAATTATTTATTATATTAATTTTAATTTTTATTTTGTTTTTCTCGAAATTTAATGTACGCTGTTTATGAAAATTCAGGGCATGTATTTAAAATATTAATATATTTGACTTGCATTCGTGAATTTTATGATTAATCAATTAAATACGATTTCATTGTTTTTGATTTAATGTGATTTAATCGGCGTAAAGAATACACGGATGCAAACAATGCGAATATTAGTCGAATTTGAATTTTCATATATTTACGAGAATTGACCTTTGAAAATTTTTATTAGTCGGAGCGATAGTCGGAGCAAATTTGTAATTTGTGAAAGATTGCATTTTATTATAAATTTAATTGCAATTTTGATGTAGAAAATGTTAATGATATTGTTGCTTTTATATTCATTATACATATAATAAATGGAGGCACTCGTTAACTTGGCTTTTCACCCGTTATTGCATCTTCTGCCTTTGTGAAACTCTATCGATATTATCATGTTAAGGGCAAGATGATCATATAATGAACGATAAATGCATAACTTGACTGTAGCGCCGACATGAAAGATTTCAGTTACGCAATTCAATAATGCATGTACGCGCGATAAAGACTTATAATGCGAATTGACCTAAAATATTTTATAACTTTTATCCGACGTAAATTTCATGATGTACGATAAAAATCTCAATGCACGAATAAAATTTCTCTTTTATATAACATATAATAACATTTCAACATTGTTTATAGTAACATTTATTACTTAATGTCAAGCTTGGTAAAAGAATTAAAATGATAATAGAGAATGAAAAATGTAAATTAAAATAGTAGAACTCGTAAACATAAAGAATATAAAGCTTTGTCCTTTTTTAATGTAATATTTTGGTATGCAACTCTTACAAATCAAAAAATAATGATAAAAAAGAAAATAAATAGTATTAAAATATTACTATAAATTAAAAATTCAATATTTAAATGCGATTTGGTATTCAACATGATAACTGCATATGCATTGATTTTTTTTCAAAATTTTTGTCGTATATAAATGATTAAAACGAAAAAAAGAATTTTATAATAATTTCTGAGAGAGAATTGACATTTCCGCATGTGGTGGATTTTTCAGGGAAGGAATAGTGTTAAAATCTGTCCTCTCGATTGAAAGCGACGTCCGAAATTATGGCAGATTACGCGAGTGTACTGCCTCGTATCTTTTTTTTCGTCCGCGGTCTTCCCTCTCGAAATACAATCGCGTAATTGCGGGCGATTAGCATTCCGCTCAAGGAGATCGCGGAGATTCCGTCGTATCCGGCCGAGGAAGCCTCTCATTAGACTGCGTACCGGAACTCGATGGGTCTAATTATTTTCCGAGTGCCTGCAAACTCGGAGAGATTCGCGTTTCGGGGGTGATTCGAATCGGGGTCACGCGCATGCATCGATATCCCTTTCTCAGTTTCTCTCTTCGTCTCTCTCTCTCTCTCTCTCTCTCTCTCTGTCTCTCGTCCACATATCTGTTTCCCTTGTACACCCTTAATGCCACGTTCGCGCATGTACCGACACGCGCGTGTACAGCCGCAAACTGTTCCTCTGCTCCTGCACGAGCAGCCATTCCTGAAATAGATACGCGCGAACATATTTCGCGAACAGTGCATGGAAGTTGTGCTCGTGTAAGAAGAAGCATGGACCCGTATCTATAACTTGAAAGTAGTAACATTTACGCTCGGCTTTATGAGTCGTGCGAAAATGTTTATGGCTTTCGTACATACGATAAAAGTTGCCGTAAACACTTATTTTGGTTCTCTCATACGACATCATCGAAGGAATGTACTTTCTGTATCCTTGTATATACTGACAAAGATGCGTATTCGTATTGTAAGAGAGATAAAAATAAATTTGCTAAACAGAGAGAGATATTTTTTATATCTGTTAGGAAAAATGCAATATGAGACACTTTTTTTTTTCTCCGTTATATCAACAATGTAAAAAAATATAATTATGCGTATAGAGATTTGGACGAATTCGACCATATTTATTGAAATATCAACATGATCGAATAATACGAAGCTTATACAAATTTTTTGAATTAAATCCGGCTGGCATTTCAACAATTGTCACGCCGGCTTTTGGAAAATGATTAAAATTGTTAAAAAAGAAAAAAAAAAGCATCGAATGAAAAACTCGGGGATATCGCACGTGATGATGAAATGGCCTGTTTAGTCGAGAGCGTACGTGAAAAGATAGGGACGACGCAACGAAATATAATTTCCCCTTCCTTGCTGTGTCGGATCGCACTGGATTGTCAGGGGTTGAGTCCTCGGTGGATCATGGTGGGTGAGGGAACGCGGTCGCAAACGAGAGGAGCGAGGAAAGGGATGACGATGGCTTCTCGCTCAAAGGAACGCTGAAGCGAATGGGATGCGGACGTCGTTGTCACGACCAGGCGTGAGGTCGCTGATATTCCCTTGTCTTTTATTAAGGAGGGCTTCCTTTCTACGTTTGCGCCGCTCATTCCTCCTTTCACACTCTCTCGTTGCTCTGTTTAGTGGTCGCTGCCGATGTTCTTTTCTATGTGCTTCTCTCTGTCCGTCTCTCGTTGTACCAACACCGCCGCAATATACCCCTGCGAATAATGCTATAATTATTTCTCTGTCCCTTTTTTCTTTACTTTTTGCTTTCTCTCCATCTATCTCTCCCTATCTCTATCTCTATCTCTCCTTTTGTCTAGGTTCATCTTTGTACTCTCCACAAACGATTCTTTGCACCCTGTCCGCCCCGCCATGTGTTGCTGTTTTTTCCTCGTGGTCATTAACGCGCAGCAAACCGTGCGATGAATGTTTAATTTCGACTTCCTCCGCGGTCCACGAGAAATTGGTGGATCGCTCGCACAGTATTTTCGCTGAAATTGAAGTCCGGAAGGTTTCGGATTTATTTAGCGATAAATTAAAAAGCCGTATTAATGATAGTATATTCCCGTGCAATAAAATGAAGTGAGCGCTATAAACGAGAGATATTTAGAACAATTAAACAATCGCGATTTATAAAATAATGAATAAATAATTCGCTAAATTTGAATCAGTGGATAATCACACACTGATATCAGTGCCAAGTATGCCACTGGTAATCTGTGACTATCCACTGATTCGGATTTAGAGAGAATATATCAATTTAAAAGATGATTTCTTTTTCAGAGACGTTTAATATTTTCTAAAACTATTATTCTCAATCTTAAACGATGAGTTCATTCGATGATCAAGATTATGCGTTATAAATATTAATTTTAATTTCACTACGAGGGTTGCTATGATACTGCATCCCCAAGAATGCCTCAAAAAATACTGCTTGATATTGTTCTATATATGAGAGAGAGAACTTTTGGAAGATATCCACGTACAACCTCGTTTCCTTCCTTTACTTCTTCGGTTCTTCTCCCAGAAAACTTCCTTGCTCTTTTTTCCCCGACCAAGCGATCTTGTCGTCTCGAATTCTTTGCGTTTATTCTGGACCTCTCTTTGAGATAGTATGTAATTATATTTGTCCCGGTATATAATACAGTGTTTTTTTTCCTCCCCTGTCATTATGTAGGCATTACGTACTTCAATAAGATACGTTTGATTTTACAGAGGAATAGCAGCACATAGAGGCTTCGTTTTGATCAAAAGCGTCGCTTTAAGAGTCCGCGTCCTACGCCACCTTTCAAAGTACCTTTTTTTTTTATGTTGTAATATTGGCTTTTGTAAGAACGCATCCAACCGTTATAGATATATCTTAAATGTTACACGCTTCGTTCTTCATCTATTTCGCTTTATAGTTAGCTATCTTAACCGTGCTGCTTTGTTCGATATTTTTCTTACTTCACGTTTCTTATTAAACGTGGTACAAATAAATACCATTAATGATGTGATCATTTCTAAGATGATAACGAGATACGTTTGTGTTCCTTCGCACCGTGTTCTTTATTACTACTAACTCGTCTGTCTACGATCTCTCTCTCTCTCTTTATGCAACACCATATTTTTACATTCTTTATGTACTTTCGCGGTCTCTCGCTTATTATGCCTTCCTCTATTCTTCTGAGTGGACATCACAGTTTCCACTGTTTCATTTTCTTTATCATGTTCTCCATTTCTCTCTCTTCCTGCCTTTTGGTGCGAGGTTTCCTCTCGCGCGTTTCACTCTATAAACTATATTTCTATTTCGCGACTATTCTTACATTTTTTGTAGATACCCATTACTGTCGTGTATGTCGAGATTTTTCAAAGCGTGACACGGATTCGCAGGTAGTATCCTAGACTGTCTCACTTTCTGGGTCACTCTCTCTCATCCCTTACAAACGTCGCAATAAAAGTTTGCGACTTCTTCGTAACGCGGGCACACCTGCGGTCTCCTCTCTCTCTCTTCGTGTGTTCTTCGCTTTACCCTCGTCCCATATCCGACGAGATTGATAACGCATCTTTTTATAGTTCGGATCGAACGGGGCTTTTTGTCGCTCGTTGAGGCGTCTCGCAAAAAAGTCGGTTCCGTCATCAGCAACGCCGCGGAAATCCGTGTAAATGCGTCGTCGATAATCTAAATGACGCGAAGAAATCTCTTTTCTCTCGGCGGCTACCACATTTCACGAAGAATGCAAACGGGAGAAAAAAAAATTGAGTGAGCGCGCTGGCTACATCGAGCGAATGCGAAAATCGATTTTAGTCGCGCTCGACTTTTATACCGCGTGCAAATAAACGCTCGTTACAGGCGGCAAATTTTTCCCAGTTTCGTGCTTTAACGAGTGACTTATAGGCAGTAAACAATACTTGCGTAGCCACGTTTGTAGCAACGTCACGCCATTTCTCTGGATTCCGACATAACAGCCAAATAAGAAATTATTATCTCTCTCGCAGCACCTCGTCCAGTTCGTATAGTCATGATGAAAGCGACATGTTGACCCCTTGCGAATATATATATTCGCCATATATCTGATTTTGAGAAATAGATATCGAATAATAGTTAAGATAGATAGGACAAACCGAAACTCGCTGGCAAGTTGGTATCGCGTTCCATTTATGTATTTATGGCGAAAGAAACAATGGAAAAGTTACCGTAAAATCTCTTCTAACATAGATTCTCTCTAAGTTTTATTTAAATCTCAAATGAGTACAGTATAATAAAAAAAAATCTAATTCAAGGAGAGGTAAATTTTTCGAGTGTTTCATCACTTCTTATTCATGTTATTCAGTTTTTTCAGAAAGTAAATCTAAGTGACGTATTGTTAAAAAAAATATCTGTTACTATACATGTTATTTTAAATAGTAATTAATTTCAAGAGCTGACAAAATTATGTATACCAATGCCCAATTTTTATGTTTACTAATGCCTCAGTAATGTCCATTAATGCCCTAATAATTTCCACTAATGCCCTGGTAATGCCCATTAATGTCCTAGTAATTCATGCCACTTATTATACTTACAATTTTCTTAAGTAATGTCTAGTAATGTCTCAAATCTGTACACCGTAATTTAGTGACTTATTCCTCGATTAATTTGTTATGATAAAATGATTAAAATCAGACGTATGTAAGGACGTTGACTCCATATCTAAAAAAAAGTTTCGGCAAAAGTTTGACTTGCTGTATTACGCGTGTGAACATTCTAGTAATAACTTAATTCTGACAAAACGTTTTATATATTTCTATATTTTTTATTAAAACTAAAATAAATTACACTTGTTTTTCTGTAACATTTTGTTATTTGATCATTACAAAATAATTTTAAAAGATACAATCTTTACTAAGAAATATATATTTAGGTACTATCTGTTTTTTATTTCTATGACGCTTTCATTAATTTAATATAGAGTTCATAGGAGTAACTTAAATCGCAATATGTATCAGTTTATTGAAGCAAATTGGTTACAACATTGCAGTATATTCATATTTTATTTACTATAAAGAAACTATACAGTGTACAGAACCATTCCTGGCATGAAAATGTAGAGATAGGTTCTCTATCATATCAGTTTTTTATCATATCACATTTTAATCATAATAATTAATTATTTTAAAAAATCTAATGACGAAATTGTGAAAATATCCCAACGAATCTCTGAATTTCCCACTCGTGTCACGATAGTTCCCGATTAGATTTTGTACTTTGAAAAGAAAAAATCATTTTGGATGGAATTGTAACGTTGATACATTATTCTGACTATAGTCATGAAAAAAATATCGTCACGTAGGGACAATATGCTATAAAATATTACGAACCTCATATAAATCCTCGTGGCTCTCTGTCGCACAGTTTATCGACTCAATTCGTGGTGTGCAGGGCAGACGTTTTATCGTCCGTTACGACAGATGCAAAATTGATCAAATTGTGAATTTTTTTCACGACCGTTCACCGATCGCGATTACAAAATCATTGACCGCCCGCCACTCTAATGTAACGTAACGCAACGCAACGCAACGCAACGTAACGTAACGCAACGCAACGCAACGCGGTGTAGCGGCGGTTTGCGATGCCGATGCGCCTGGTCTCGTTTTATTGGCGTTGCTCATCCCGGCGTGAACGGGCGATATTACGCATTAGAGATTACGCTTGTGAGCCGAGCTCGGCGTCGGATCGCGTTCGTTTTCGCGAAATCATCGAACCGGGAGCAATCGATACGCGGCTCCGTGAAATTATGAGCATCATCGCGCCGACGTTTTATCCATCCCGAGGATTTATATTTTGAAAAATCCCTCGGCAACGAGCACATCGTATTGCGTAACGCTCCTGTATATATTATTCTTTCGCCATGTGGGATGTGTGAATTGAGATAAATGCATTGAATTGTATATAAATGTATTAAATTCTCTCGATAGTGTACAATATACCCACGTTAGATTTAGTAAATTAAATGGATATCGAATTTGAAAATTATGAAAATGTTTTTACACGTGGAATGTTTTTTCATGTGAGTCTTATCAATTTTATTTGAATCTTAAACATACAAATTTATTTAGGATTCAATAAAAAAAAGTTTCGATAAATCAATACAATAATATTGCGTATGTCATTGCATTTAGAAATAAAGATATATATTTTATAGAAAATATTTTTGCATTCGTTACAATTGGAAATCCTTGTTATTCTTGTTATAGTTTCTAGCGTGCGTAATCAAGGACAGTAAGTTCAGAGTTAGAATTGCAGTTCGGGGCTCTAAGTTTGACGACGCTGTTTGAGACAATTAGCGTCTTTGACGTTAACGACATTAATAATTAATAATCGATATTTCGAAATTTAGCAACTTCGTGCCGCGGCTTCTCTCCGTAACATTAGTAATCGTATTCACGGTTGAGTTGAAATACAATGTGCTCGTCGATCCATACTTGCGAATATATTAATTGCATGCTTTTGATAAGAGCGCAAACAACAATGTTATTGGAATATTAACGCATCAACGAGAGCGTAGGTTATTGTGTGACTGCGGTATTCCCAATTGTACGGTACGATTGTTTATAAAATCCCGCATTGTTACGATTGGATAAGAGAATGTTGCAAGAGAAAAATATTTGCTTTGAACAATGTAAAGTTTGAAAATTGTCGATTTGATGGATTTATTCTAAGAACTAACAATAAGAATGATTTTTAAACGATATCGAAAATCGAAACGTTCTTTGCCTATCTTATTCTCGAAAACAATCTGCCTGTTACTTAGAAAATAAGATGAATTTTCGTGCGTGACACTACTTTTTCATTTGATTACATAATAAAACTGAATTTCCGTTATTATTTTTTTTATTAATCCTATGTGATAAAAATATCCTTGTGTTATATTTCTACATGTCTAATATTTGAACAAGACTATGATTGTGCTTGTTACTAGTTTCTGTGGTCGGCGAGTATAACGTTTGATGATCGACATTGTCGCTGTCAAGTCGCGTTGCAATACAGTTAAATGAAGCACAAAACAGTTCATCTTCCGCTTACGTCATCGCTTTTAAACAATGGACATCTTTGATATTTCATTAATAATCCGTGATAGACATTCAAACCCCAAACACTATTCACTACTATTGTAACACTGTCCTCATTGTCTATTTGATGTCGATGTGAGTGAATTTTCGTTGCTTAACGTATCTATCATACTCTATTGCATAATAACTATAGCGAATTATTTTCATTGATTTAAGTTAATTACACCGGCATTGATGTTAATAGTTATTTATCAAGCATTGACAAATAAATTGAGAATGGTCGCGTTCTTCTGTTAAGCGTTAATGCTTTCGGTTGTCAAATTGGAAAAGAAATTTGGACAATTTTATGTAATTTTGTCATTCTTATAATTCCATTTATGTATAAATGTTTATAACAATGACAAAATAATGTACAATTATATCACAATTTTTTATATATAAATGAAATTATATATAACAATAATAAAATTATATAAAATTGTGTTTCCATTTTTATTCATATATCGTGCAAATTATCTTTCAATTGTTTGTTTTTATGGACATCTCGATATTTTCCTTTCTAAATCTTCTACCACCATATCTAGATACGTAGTCATAATGTGAATCTTATAAAAAGAGCATGTCAGCGAAATACTGAATAAAGTTTCATATTTCGAGATACAATGTAATAGTGATATTTTGGTTACAGAAACATAGAGCGTTTAATTGATTGTGTGAAGTAAAACAATCAACTCTCGTGAAATCTACACTAAAATATTGTACAATTGTTATGAAACACGTAATATTACATACGCGATGAAATAATTGGATGTTTGCGTATTAAACTTCTTTGTCCCAAGTGACATAAGATCAAGTTGAAAATGAATTACTTATCCTGCAGTTACTCTGTTGGGGAAATGCTTTCTCTTCTTTGTTGCATTTAACGCAACACAATACTATATAGCGACACTTGTAAATAAACTTATTAAGATTGTGCGTACTAATTACTGAAGTATATAATTATTGAAGCAATGTTTTATAATTTTCTTATCTGATATCTATTCGAAATCAATAAGTTGCTTTTATTCAAGATAAGATGGCATCATATGACGATGTTTTGCATCTTTTAATAGTTTAGTACTCGTGACCGTGTTTCGAGGAATAATATTACGACATACGATGTAATTAGCATCGTGAACCTACCAGTTTGAGTTTTGCTATGCGAATAATAACAAGGCACATGATACACAAAGCAAATACTAAAGCCCTACACCGCAGTAACAGTCTATGATAGTAATAGTTACGAAATAAACGTATGCTAAATATTTTATTTCTTGTATTTTAACACTTAACTTTTCATATGTTAATTGTGGCACATTTTATGCTTTGTTTTATGGATTCATTAGTCCATTTTAAGAGAACGATTAGTTCTGTTCGATGACTAATTGAAATGAGAATCTTTCTGTGTGTCATCGTTATTGTTTGCAATGTGCTTGTGACTAGAAAGCATGAAGTACTATTATATTTTATAGTTATTATGATAAACGATTGTTACTTTGGATTAAAAATTCATAAATGTGATTCATAAGTATCGATGCTACTTATCGAATCGTATTGTCGACGATATTTTCCGCGATTTATTCATTTGAAGTGGGATTTGGAACGATATAGAGAATGGGACATTATTGTTGTTTTATAATATTTTTACATTTATCTTCTTAGCGATGCTTTGAATATATCTGAAATAGCGTTGTACATTTTTAATTCAAGTTTATCAATTATTTTGAGATTGATAACGTCAAATAACATATACGAATATCGAATTTACATGCAAAATCGAGAAGAAGTATTATGTTGACTATTGATAATATGATTAATTTGAAATAGAAAAAAAGGAATTTAGAATTATTTTATAATAGATTTGATATATCCCATCTGAGAAACCTAGCATGAGGCTTTAATGTTTGCCTTTGTTCACACAGCATTCTCTGTATTTGTATAGCGAGACTTAAGTCAGCAGGTAACGATGAGAGCTGTTCCGTGTGTTATCATGTTACTTTTCGAATGGGGTTATGAGAAATACTGGAAGATACAAGCGGCATTGTATATCGTATCTCATAATTATTGCAGTAAGCGATTAAGGATTTGTAAACGTATCGAAGATACAATTCAACTTTACTATTAAAGTCTAAATTCTCTTACCTTAAGATTTAATAATAATTTTATCTCAAATTATATATTAGGTGTTGGAATTAATTCGTAGCGTTTTACAAGTGATGGGAAGTACTTTCATTAATGTATTTTTTAATGCTCATGTGAAATAAATAACATTCTTTCATTAAAAACTTAAATTAAAGAAGCATAATTTGAAATATGTTCAAACTCAAGCAAAAAGATAATTTGACAATTGAAACTAGATTTAATTTTATAATTGAAGCTGTAGTTCGTAAATATTGTAAAAAAATAATTCATTTATAATTCATTCTCTAAAATTTTTAGAGTGAAATATCCAATTTTAAAGATTGAATTCTTACTCTTGATATTTGAGTTATTTTTCTTCAGTACTGGCTCAATTGTCATTCTTTGGACTTAGATTTCATTCCAAAGATCTTAGACATTATATATTAATTATACATTAGACAGTTAGACATTATTTATCACGCTTCTGCTTCTATTTCAAATGAATAAATTGTGAGAAATATACGTAATGTCATTAATATACTGTTTCATAAATGTTTCAATAAAATTTTTTAAATGAATTCTCGTATTTAAATATGTATATTATCTACTTTAATAATCAATTTTAATTTTAATTGTTAAATTTAAATTATTTAATTCTTTTAATTAAATGGCTGATATTAATTATTTTATTTTTTATAAATAATTGAACCTATATTGTGTTTAAAAGATTTATTTTAGTTTCGATCAAAAAACTATTTAGAACTGTGTCTCAAGATCGATAATTTTTTAACTCAGTTCTTTATCAGAAAGGTGAGAGTGTAAATGCAGAATTTAGTGAGTAGTCAATAAGTAATTTTATTGCATTTGTCTCCGTAATTTGTAAGGAAATCCCAAATAGCGATTCCACTTTTTCTTCTTAGTACGCTCTATCTTTCCAACATTTGGGCGTCGGGATGTCAGTGATTGCGGCAATGTCATGCTTGCGCTTTGCGCTGATAAACGGGACGTTACTTGCGCGTGCTGCAGAAAAGTGCTTTCAGACAGCCGAGGAGATTTACGAGTACGATAGGCGCTTCGAAACGCTGAGCTGATAAAAAGTCCGTCACTAAAAATTCGTGAATTTTCGACCAACTTATGAAAAACGAGTTTTCCTTGTCAGAGAAGGAGGGGGGAGGAGAGAGAGAGAGAGAGAGAGAGAGAGAGAGAGAGAGAGAGAGAGAGAACAATAAAATGAAATAGTATCTGACAATAAGTATTGAATGAAATGAATGTCGATATGTCTAATAAGTATCGATGAAAAAACAAGAGAACGAGAAATAAATTTATTACAAAACTATAAGTACATTGTATACCATTGTTTTTAAAATAAGATATGAAAAGTAAGGAAATATTAATTTTACCTTCTTATTTGATTAGTATAATATTGATTGCACATGACTAATTTTATTTTAATATATTAATTTGTGATATTAAAATATGTGATATTAAAGTATGAGAGATGTTGCATATTATTAGTTAGATAGAATATAGTATGGAACTTGATAAGTCCTCAATATTTGTTGTTTGTAATTGGATATTGATATTAATAATTATGATTTATCGTGTAATGTTACCTAACCAGATTGATTTTATTATAACGTTAATCAACGAATGAAATGGTATCTAGCAAAAACAGTAGTATATTTTATAATATTTAACTTAATAGAGAGTTATCAAATTATTAAGTTATTAAATTATTTTAATCAGTCACGATTTAGTTAACTGAAATAAAAATATTAATTATTTGGAAATTTTGATAAAGTGGCTGCGTTTTATTTAAAGAATTGTCTTTTATGCATTGAAAATTTTAAACAAAATTATTGTATTTTTCATATGCATTTATGGACATTTTGAAATTTAATTGCATATTACTTGATTGAACACATTACCTGATTGATTATAACTTAATGCCCATTTCTATCAATGTAGATTAACTTCAATTTTAACTTATTTTTTATCTTGTTTTAGTTGAAGAATTAGAAAAGGATAAAGAGTAAGTTATTCAAAGAGTAAATCAAAAAATAAAAGATTAAATCAAGATTAAAGTTCATCTACATTGGTAGAAATTGACATAAGTCATGATATAATCCATATAATTTTATTGACACGATTTATCGGATATTTAATCAATCCGCATTAGGATTACGTGGTTGTAAAGTTTAATACGCTTAGAGATGCATATATCGTGATGTGTGATCTACAATTTTATCATCGTCGTTATGTTCTAAAGATCTTCATTCAACATCAGAAATCCTTACATCTCTTCTTCTCTCTCGTTCATGGGACTAACGTTTTCTCCGGAAATGACGGCTGATCCGATCATTTATTTTACGCGTGAGGACTCATTTCTCCTGCATTACATCAGGCCGCTGGGCAAGATTTATGTATTTTCGAGGATAGAACGTAGTATCTGCTTTATGACTCGGCAGATGAGCGAAATGGCTTCCCATCCTCGTCGCCGCTTCTCGCCGTTTCTCCTATAGAATCCCGGGGGAATCTTTTCTGGCAACGACCACGTTGCTGTGCACGACTAACGCATCGACAACTTTTAATGTTCCCTTTTGATTTGCTATCTCGTCCTCGCCATTTCTCTCTATGTATTCCGTACAGTTTATCTGTTCCTTCTCCATCTAGCGACGATGGTGTAGGAGAGAAAAATGGGTAGTACATTGGCGTGTCATTCGGCCCGCAAAAGAATTCTTTCTCTTTCTTTCTTCCTCCGCACGAGCAATGCTTTTATATATGTGTGACATACACGACATGGGGAAATCGACATTCTTCAAACGACTGTATCGTTCGCAATTGCATACAGCGGCATTTTGCATTTCCGAATGGCAAGAAAGAGCGAACGAGAATGCGATACGTGATTGTGGGAAATCGACCGAACAGTCGTATACCGATCTCCGGATCGAATGAGCTATACTTGACTTGTCATTTTTGCTGTCATCGAAGAGACGCCAGAAATCTCCATTGAAGTCTTTGAATGTTTGTATTTTCTTTTCACAAATCTTGCAGGGATTTGACAATAATGGCAACGCGTTACTGTTAGAAATTCATTGACATGTTGCTTTTTCATTATTTACTATCTGCGCTTTTCTTGTCGGTGAATTGAACGAATTTTAAAAATGCTTGATAGTATTTATGCAATATATAAAAGCACTTTCAATTTTCAATTGACAAACAACTCTAGTTACATAATCAATAAACTCGAATCGATACTGCAGTTACGCGAAGAAAAGTCACGTCAATTCTTTCGATATATATATATATATATATATATACCAGATAAGTGTGCTTATAAGTTGTGCTTGCGAAAAAGAAATGAAAAGTTTCTGTATTTCTTTGGATTATATATTTGTCAAAAAATAAGCATTAATAAAAAATGTAAAAATAAATGTAGAACATAAAGATGTTAGAAAACAAATTTTGAAATAACTTTAAAAGATAAAGATGCAATTAGTTTTAAAAATATTTTTAGATGTATTTATAAATTATATTAGGTGTTGGAATTAATTCGTAGCGTTTTTTAATGAAAGAATGTTATTTATTTCACATGAGCATTAAAAAATACATTAATGAAAGTACTTCCCATCACTTGTAAAACGCTACGAATTAATTCCAACACCTAATATTATATATTTTTAATGTGTTTAATATAACTAGCTTTTTTATACGATATAAAATAAATTTGAATTACTATTTCGTTCGTTTTTGTACGTTATGTATGAGTCTTTCGATTTTAGAAATGACGAATTCGTGATCGATTTAAAAAATTCAATTGGTTCAATTTGTTCGGTTATTTTAACAATATGTCCAAAAAAAATCGTGCCCACAGTTTTAATAGAATATTCAATGTCGTGGTGATGGAGTCTTGCGCGATGATATAACAGTCACTTCTAATCTTTTGATCCACATTTTCGATGCACGTGAGCGTGTGTACATACATATAAAGCTTCCGCGTAAATTTCGCGCTCGTCAGTATGAAAGTTTCAGTGTTCTCGGTGCACTTTTCATTCTGAAATTTTCATGAAGGCGCATTGATCCGCGAACGATTCATCGGATGCGTCGACATACGTTTTATATGCCGCAACAAATTTTACGCACATTTGTACGTGATAAACGTTTGCAAGTCGTCAGCATATTGTTGCTGTCAGTTTGCTAAAAGCATCGATTATTGGAAGAGTTATAACAATTGCTCGACAATGTTATCGGTTTCGATTGCCTTTTGACCTATCGTTCGCCGTATTCGCGGCAATATTCGTAGAGCTGAACTGAAACGGATGGAGACGCAAACTACACAATTAACGTAGCTAATGCGAATACTTATGGTAATATAGATCGGCGAGTATCGAACATTAATATTCGCGATATTGGCGCATATATCAGCGTAATATACACAGTAATTTGTAGTGGCACAGGTAAATCGATCCCAAATGAATAAATGAGTAAAATAATTTTATTTTACACACATTTGTATAATATATGTATTTATATTTAATATATAACAGTATCACATATATAACAGTGAGCGCAAAGTATTCATACAGGGGAAATTTTTACAAAATGCCTTATTATAGAGAAAGTAAACATTAATTAGCAATTTATTAATATAACGAGTATGTTCTCTTTTAATGTAAACAAAAAAGCTTCGCACAAAAGTAACCGTATTCGTGATTTTAGAAATTAAATTTCTCGACTGTACAAATAATTTTTTTGGTCCAAATAATACAATTTTTATTTTACTTATTATCGAGATATTATATTTTAATTTTTACACATCTTTTTAAGTAAAATAATTTTGAGAAATAAATTCATTTTATTCTTTGTTGCTAATTAATGATTACTTTTTAAAAATAAGATTTTTTTAAAAAGATGTCTCTGTATGTATTATACGAATATATAATACGAATATATAATATTTCTTGCACTTACTGTATATAGTTAGACATAGTAAACGTTTTCTTACATTTAGAAACGGATGATTCGAATTAAATAATGAAAGCAAGAAACAAGTAATTGCTATATTTTAGAAGGCATATAAAAGACGGAACACTCGACACAATTCTCATTCTTCACTTTTTTCTGCCTAGAGCTTTTGCACATTTCATACGAGCAGTCTCGCCAATCTGCACAGCGTCGAGTATAGGGGCATTATCTCTCTATAATAATGGCGAGTGCACGAATCGATGGAGAGACAAAAGCAGAGAGTCAGTGGGTGGCAAAGGGCGTAAAAGCGAGTGAGAAGGAAGGCGGAAGGGAAAGTGGGAGAAAGAGAGACGAAGGAAGCGAGAGATAGAGCCGGACGCGAGCTGGGCGTTGCATTATCGTTATATTTACGCTCGGACAAGTCTGTTCAATCGTTATGGATATATATAAGCTACACGGTAGAAACGAGCAAGCAGACCTTCCGTGTTGTTACTCCTATGAGATGAGCGTCCTTGCTTGCTTTCTACCCGTTAATGCTCGGCGCTTCGAGCTTTTGAAAGATAATTGCACATAATGTATAGAAGCTCAATTTATAATTAGTGTAATTTAAAATTTGATTTTTTTTGTACCGGTTGCACATAATTTACCCTCTTCTTCTACTCTTCCGTAATAATAAAAGAATTATTTTATTTTTCAAGATGTATAGAATTATTTTAATTAATTTAGGTACATTTTTAGTATATTAGATAATAAACTTATATTTGTTATTTTCAAAATCTTTTGGAGTGAAATATCTCACTCCAAAAGACTGAAAATTGAACCAATCTTGAAAAAGAGTAGAAATATTTTTATTCTTGAACAAGAGTGACAGATTTTCACTCTTTATGGGAGTGAGATTTCATTTCTTTTCTTTTGGAGTAAGATTTCGCTTTTTTTTTTTAGTGAAAGTCACTCAAGAAATAAAGTCTTATTCCAAAAAAGGAGTGAAATTTTATTTCTTTAAATTTCACTCTAAAAGAGTAAAAATCTGTCACTCTTGTTCAAGCAGTGTGAAAAGTTTTCACTTTTTTTAAAAAGATTAAAAAAAAATATTTTTTAAAATTGAGTCCAAAGAGCCCTGACTCAATTTTCACTCTAACAGATTTAGGGAATATAGATATAAGTTTTATATAAAAAAATACTAAAAATCTAGTACATTACTAAATTTTATATACATATTATCGTGTGAAAAATGATTTTCATGTAGTATAATTATATACATTTATTCTTTGCAATTGTCAAGAATAGGATTCAGTCAAGAATAGGAGACAAAGAACCTAAAATTTCGCATCGTTTAGAAATCTCTCGGATACCAACATTTGTTACGTCTGCATCTATATTGCTTTGTGTCCTTCGATTGCGCGCAAATTACATTTTTATTCATTGGAATCTGGGAAAATTCTATTGGCGCACGCCGGTGCGAGTTTACGTGAAGCAAGCGAGCGCGCGTACTTTACCACGCCATGCATGTAAAACGCCTCCTCCCATTGTAAAGTATTTCGGCAGCAGTGTTTTTCTGGGAAATCGAATCAGCAATGGACCGGCGCCGTTTCATCGCCGCCGGTTGTGATTTAACGCGTATCCCGCCTACGCCGGCAGAGCGCTTACAGCATTGGAAACGCTTCATTGTCGATTGTGTGTCGCACTGAAATCGAGCCTCAGGATCTACTCTCCTCTCTCGCTGAATATCGTTCGGCAGTGGCGACGGCGCGGACGGTAGCGGCACTCGAAACGGCACGGCGCATCTCGATACGCCGGAGTATTTGACTGATACAATTGAAACATCAAACATACAGAACTGATTGATCTCCCTCCTATACGACGTAAAAGAGAATGCCCGGTGGAAGTGTCAGCCGTTTAGTCGTGCGCGCGGAATCGCATTTGCGTCATACCAACGAATATCCCCGCGCAATCGAATATGGTTGTTCATCACCGATGGGTATAGTGGTGTATTTTCGTTTTTGTTTCTTCTTTCTTTTTCTTGTCGATTGTTTTATGCGTGATTTTTCCGCTTACGTATGAAAGTTGCACAAACGATTCTTTTATATAGGTAATAGAAACCGATTTAGTAAATTTTGAAAAATAATCTTTTTCTCTGTAAAAAAATAATGTTACACTATATATCATAAAAATTAATTACACATTTTAATTTAATTGAGAAATTAATCATTAAATTTTAATTTTATAAATAGTAAGTTATTATTCTCGTTTATTTTTGTTTAAAAAAAAAAATATTTGAAATAAAAAATTCTTTTCAGACTTTTCGACTCTCGGATCATCCTAAGTGTAAAATTAAATTAAAGGTACTCAATAATTGTTTAACAAAGTAATAACAAATATGATATGGATGTCACTAGAACTCATTAACTGTCGTCAATCGTTAAAAGCTTAATAAGCATAAATATCATTTATCATATTTAAACGAAACGTTTAAAATTATATTGCAATTATATTAAAGATGTCAAATTGCGACGTGCTTATGCTTAGATATTATGAGAGCCGTGTATTTAGTAATATATATTTTTAGGGCAAAATAGTTTTTTTATATATGTATAAATATTCCGAGCGAAATTTTTTCATTATCCTTAATTCCTTAATTCAAAATAATTCTGATCTAGTCCTCTACTCTGTAAAAATCTATAATTTGATACTGTTATACAATAAGATATTTAAATATGGGAATATTTCAGCTCTTTGGAAAAATATTTTAATTTCAATTCTAAAAAGATCTTGCACAAAATGATTTAAAAATCAGTATATAATCTTTGTACGTACCTACTATACGTATAAATACATGAGTACACATATTGCGCATATCCACATATTCATTAAACTAATATGCTTTGTTATATATAGAATGCACATAATATCAGTGCTGATAATATATTTTATTATCTCCGTTCTAGGGCAACTGTCCCAATTACTGTGCCTGTCCCTACACTGAAAGCAAAGATTGGTTGCTGCAACAATTTAGATAGTAAAATATGGCATAGCATTTTTATATGGCTACAGTAATCAGATTTTGGCTGTAGCGGCAAATTTTTAGTTGTGTTAACCTATTCGCAATGTATATGATTTCGATAGGCTAACACAACTAAAAATTTACTGCTACAACCAAAAACTAATTGTTGCAGCCATAAAAATGCTATGCCATATTTTACTATCTAAATTGTTGCAGTAACTAATCTTTTTTTTTAGTGTATTAGTTTGCTTTTGTATTTCGATAAATCATAAAGAAAATTAGCACAAATAAATAAGGAAAAACATTTTTTTTTGTTAAATTAAATTATTAATGCATACGATACCGAAGATAATATTTTATTTTTTGAGTATCAAAGTATTTTAAATATTTTTCGAAAGATATGAGGAATTTATGTGAATCCAATAATACGTATCGCAAGATCACATTTTAAGCTTGTCCCTATTAATGTGTCCTGTATTAGAGCTGAGAACGTTGTGAATGTACTTTGAAATAAATATAATTGAAATATTAACATAAACAATTAGCTTAAATTTATTACCTGTTTTAGTAACTATATATTAAAATGAGTCAAATGTGGATAGACACACAAATTAGGGGCACATTTAATAGAGCCATCGCCGCTTAGAGGATTCATTAATAGGGACAAAAACATGTTTTCTATTTTTGTCAAAAGTATTATAAAGTACTAACATTTTTTTTAAATTAAAGAAATAATTATAAGAAAAAGAAGTAGTAGAAAAAATCAATGATTGCAAGCAGATAAAATTAAAGCTACAATATTTAATAATTAATTTAGTAAGCAAATTGGCTGAAAGATACATTAATAAGGGCAGTTACCTTATGTAATTCTCGTAACATCCGAGTGAATGGCATCGCCCAAGAATCCTCCTCCCTCGTAGAATTGTTCCAAGCATTCCATTATATTCCTATTCGATGAATCGACTACACACGCACCATGTGTCTCCTACGACATATACATAGAGGTTATTGCACGACGGACAAAAATATACGGAGTCGCGAAAGCCGATTTACATTCTGTATTTAGAACAAATGTACGCCGCGTACATACTCGTGCACGCTCGAGGAATATGCATCTACTTATGATTTTATCTATAACAAAATATGGAATGCAATAATTGCAATAATTTACGAATGAATTAATATAGAAAAGAAATACAAATATTCTGGAATTGGTGTACTTGTTTTGTTTGCGGGAATTCTTTGATCAATTTAAAGTCGATCTTTTAATATCGCAAATATAAGTATGTGTCGTACAGTTTGTTTGAACTATAAGACAATTATACAAAAATATTATTAGGCATGGCATCAAAACTCGCTTTGACCGAATATAGTCTCCGCTTATTTGTGTTATGTCAATTTAATTTTACATCTTTCTAATTTTTAACATGAAACGTTCCAATATCTGAAACTTAAATTTAATTTTACATCGTTGAAGTAAAACCAATTAAAAAATAATTGAGAAATTATCAATATTTCTTTAACATCGAACGTAAAATATTGCTATTCTGAAGTACCTATGTAAAGTATTGATGTTTCATACTTGATAAAGTAGGGGAACGAATATAATATCTCGCGATAATATGTAATGACTGAGTCAGTCGTAGAGAAGATTTATGAAGCGGATCGAATGGATCTACGATCGAGAGACTTCTTTCATCCATAAGTACTTGTAATGGACTGTTTCCGGTAACGCGATTGACTTTAATTATGGGCCCCCCGAAAAGAATCGACGCGCCTTGAATGCTGCGGGCTATTAACTTTAATGGCGACGCAAGGGAAGATACAGTTTACAATGAGACATTAAAAATAATTGAGACCGCTAGTCTCTCAACTGTCTTCGCTACGTTGCGCGATTGCATCGTCGTTGTTCGTACAGCGTAGTCGCTATCGCGTGGCATATACAGCGCAACTGCAATACACGTAGGTCGATGTAAATGGGAAGCGAGGCGAAAAAAGTTAATTGCATGTCAGCATAAATAACGCTCGTTTCGGATGTGCAGCACTGTTGTAAATTTCATCATGTCGCGACCACCATCCCCGCGAAGGAAAAATCGCTTCTTCCGGCCCACGGTAGATTAGGTTCACCGCGCGCGATTAGGTGCATACCGATAGCGGGATTTCAACTTCGCCGGCGGTCACGAGAGTCCTTCGGAACGCTACGTGGTTAGATTATTTTTGTAGGACTTGCGCGAGAGAGAGAGAGAGAGAGAGAGAGAGAAAGAGAGAGAGAGAGAGAGAGAGAGAGAGAGAGAGAGCTGCCAAGGACGCCGGTTCGCGAAATTGGTTGTACGAGAAATCAATTCCGGGTTGTGCACCTTGCGTTTTCCATTACTCACCGTGGCTCAATTCTATCTAAATGAAATGGAAACTTTCGCTGTGCCAACGTAAATGTTATCTTCGAAGTGTGCGCAGTTTATGTAAAAGGTAGAGCGCCGTTACGGAATCGTAAAGAAGCAATCGATCATACTATATGTTAAACGGAAGTGCAGATATACCTTTTATATCCAAGCAGGAAACGTTGAGAGAAGCTTGGAGCCATAGTATTGGTTTAAGAAGTAGCGGTATATTTAACACAATTAATGCATCGATTATATGAAATGAAAAATTCAACCGTTTAATGTATTAATAGTAGGATTAAACCTTTTCGATGCAAATTCGTGAACGAAAACTAAATAATTTCATCCTATATTATATTTAATTGAAAGATATAAATTAAAGAATTTTTTTATTTGAAAGAATTTATAGAAATTCCAAAAATATAGTTTATCGATTATACTGTGTATTGATTCGAATGGAGAACTAAACTATTGGAGAATATCACAAAGCATTATATTTAATCCAGCTTGTAGGACTGCAAAAAGTTAATTTTTTAATATGTTTTATTTAAATATTACTTTAATTATCATTTTTTAAAAAACAATATATATGACTAACATCAGTTGAATTCAGTGTTTCTCTCTTCAAATTTTTTTAGATTATTAATTATAAGTTGTTTAATTAGTATTTAATTCTTTTTAAATAAAATTCACACAGAATATATTATTAGGCAAGATCCATTTCGACTGAATATTGCTATCTTTGTTTATTTGTGTTTAAATATTTCTAATATATTAGGTGTTGGAATTAATTCGTAGCGTTTTACAAGTGATGGGAAGTACTTTCATTAATGTATTTTTTAATGCTCATGTGAAATAAATAACATTCTTTCATTAAAAACGCTACGAATTAATTCCAACACCTAATATATATTTTTAATGCAAGTTTAAATCGTCTTAATTAATTTGTATAAATTTTAATGTAAAAATTATTTAAATTATTTTTATATATTATTTATATATTATAATCATATTTATATAGGAAACAGTAGAATCTAATAAGATTGAATAGTTAAATTTTCCGAATGAATCAGTAGATACAGTAGGTTGAATATAATTACTTATGTTTATTAACTTTTAAAGGGGACGAAAAAAAGGAGTTGTTATGACGATGAGACTTTAATGAGGTATCAAATAAATTTAAAAGCTTTCACTGCAAGCTCTAAGTTAATAGTCTCAGAAATGAACGACGGAGAAGTCCACGAGATAAATATTTTATATTTTTCCCGTGGCAATAGGTATGCAAATTCTCGTTAATGTTCACAATTCGTTTAATTCTCGCTTGTTTTTCTCGCCTCGTAAATAACCGCCATGGAAATGAACTATGTCAAAACTGACGGGAAAGTCTCACAAATTTCCCATGACCGGGTGTACGCATAAAACATGTGTCGTGATAACATTCGGACGATATCGTTTAAACAACATCCTACGGAGTTGCCACGTGCTTGACGATAAATAACATTTGTACCCGGCATCGGTTTCCGCCGGTTTGCCGTTGACACCATTTATTTCTGATTAATTGAAAAGCTCGTGTCACCGTCACGTGTCGCCTGACGACATTGCGCCGTGCAATTTGCCCTGACACACTTTTCGTTTTTTCTTCATCACTTGGCCTTCGTTCCGGCTGACGGGTCGCCATATCGTAAGTTCCATATTTTTTCTCTTCTCGCGAAAATCGCGTCGCGAGTTTTTCATCACATTCGTTTGACTTCGTGTCGTCGACTCGTTTTCGTCACCAAGTCGCGACTTTATTATTAAGGATGTATACCCCTCAGGTAAATTCGGCGTGACACAACAATGAATTATTTAGCGATAGAAGAACTTCGAGGATATCTCTTTATGTCAAACGATATTTTCTCAATCTATTTCAGGTCAAGGATGCAAGTACGATATTCGCATAATCCTTTCGTTACGAAAACGATTTATTTAAAATAATAAAATGAATTCGTTTTGAATAAATAAATTAATTTTTATTTTCTCTCAATTTTGTAGAATTAACGTAGCACGAAGTGTGAAATATTTTTGAGCTTATCAGGTTATGATATAAATAGGTAGCATGAAATCAAGTAATTACGCAGAGAAAATATTATATATATTTTAGCGAAATAAATGTATGTTATAGGAGAGCATCGTGCGTTCAATATTTATTCTGAGTGAGATTACAATAACGATTCGCTGTTTTAATTTCATTTTCTATCTCACGAATCCATTTTTTCCTGCTTTATTAACATAAATTTGAAGTATTAATTAAATTTGCGTATTATATGTGTTTCGATTTTTTATAAGCAGAGTCAAATAAAAAAAAGTATTGCTATATCTGTTTCGGAAATGGTATAGGTGATAAAGATGCGTAGCATTGGAAATACATTAGAGAATTCCTATATATCAAGTGAAGTGGATAATACATTTTGAAGTAAAACAGAGGTACTTAATAATAATTTCAAGATTATTGCTATAATGCACTCGTTTCTCGATTGGTATTAAATTACGGATGAAACTAGAATAATAGCATTCCGCGTACTTGATCATACTTCTTCCGCGCAGTCGTAGGAAATTACGGGAGCTCCATACCTTTGTTGAAACCAGATCATCTCGTAATAGCGATGAAATTAGTCTACCTCTCACAATCAGCTGCACTTGCATTGGTAGAAACTCACGAGATATAAATTATACGTGAAAATGATCTTGACTATCCATTTTAAAGATTCCATATATATATATATATATATAAAGATCTAAATCTTTATATATATATATATATATAAAGATTCAATGCAGAATTATGAAATATTTTAATATCTCAATTATACTATTATTATACTGAACATTATTGGGATATCTTTGGAATGATTTGCATACTAAACTTTTTTTTATAAAATTATAGCTAATATAATTTTACCAAACAATTGTAGCAGTTTTATTAGATTACGCTGAATTGAAACTATAAAATTATTTATTTTTTTTAAAGTGAACAGAATTTATATTCCATTAGAGAATAAACTATTCTGGAAAAAATGCAAAAAAATGTATGTGATTATCGAACCAAATACAGATAATATAACCGATAAAATAGCATTACAGAGACAATATAACTGATAAAATAATATCATGGAAACTAATGCACTTACTATTGTACATATGGTTCACTTACATTCGCTTTGATCACATAGAAACTGTTGCATTAGGTATAAAGACATCTCCGCAAAGATTATGGCGATCATTAGTTAAAATTGGTTAACCGTGAAGTTCGATTCCAATTATGCTGTCTCGTCTGGATGGATATATGATTAATTAAAGTGAAAGGCAAAATTGAAAACAATTTTAATGGTACATGGAGATAATTGACGTACAGATAATATATGAAAAGGATGACAAATAATGTTAGATAGATGTTTTGCATATGACATGATTAATTATAATGCTCGTTTCTATCAATGCAGATTAACTTTTCGGTTCAATTTTTTATCCTTTTTTAATTCTTAGAACTAAGAAAAGATAAAGAGTTAATTAAATCAAGATTAAAATTAAAGTATATTGATAGAAACGGGCATAAATAACTAATAACTAATAATAATAAAATAAATACCCGTATACTGTTAAATCTAGTATCAAATTTAACTTAATTTAAGCCGTCACTGCTCCTCAATATATCATTATTTTATATTAAAGCAATGATTGAATTTGAAACTATACAGTGTCAATTTGACATTATTGGTGACTTAAATTAGATTAAATTTGACACTATATATTTAACAGTTTACATGCGCCTGTAGTTTAAATTCGGAGATCTATATCTTAATATATTGAGGCTTATTGCGATTGCGATAAATTTAATTCAATATAAGAGATTTATTTTGTTGTATTCTCGAAAAAGCGTTTATTATCGAGCAGAATCCTGATGATAAATCGATTTCACTTTTTGAAATATACTTCTTTTTGAACACACGACGATTTCATTTCGTGTAAATACTGCCGATCAACTTTTGCGGAAATGGAAGCGCACAGAACAATCTGCTACGTTTTGTTGGAAATCGCGCGAATTCCGTTTTCCTTATTGAGAGACAATTGTGTTAAAATTTCATTTGCGCGAATGGATAGTTACGTCCCAGTACGGGGTTTATTGCATTGTGAAAATAAATTATTCGCGGAAAGTGCCGCGGTGGCACTCGCAAAATCTCCCTTCGAGCGACGGTCCTTGCGACTGGATTTCCAGAATCCGGCAGGCATTTTGACTCGTTGTATGGCATCACAAACTTCGTTACGACCGTGTTTGCCACAGATTTTAACTAACATGCGCCATGTCGCATCGCACCTGCAATTCAATCTCTTATCTCCCAAATCATGATCATGGATGTACTCATGCATTTTTCAAAATTTATACATTCTGCACCTTATTAATCATATATGCATTTGACTATATACTTGCACGAGTAATTATTATTAACATCGAGTAATTATTATTACAGTCCTTGTTTTTTCCTTTCTATTATCTTGACCGATTTTTAACTTTGCATTAATACTTACATATTTTTAAAAGAATAAAGTAATAAAGAAAAATAATAATTTGTAATTACTACATTAGAATTAAAGTTAATTATTAATTATTACTAAAGTTAAAATAAGTTTTTGTGAAAAGTTCGATAATCAAAGTGCAGTTCCTAGAATTATCCAACATCAGAGCAACACTTTGAAATTATTGAATTTAAAACCAGCTTTGGTTGGTGGGATTACGTTTAATCCTTGCATCATTCTTGCAAGAAAGATTGCGAGGAAGACCGTAAGATGTCTGAATTACTCTTTTGCTTAAATGGAGCTAGTAAATAGTGGGAGGAAATTTATTGCATTGTGGAAATGTCTGTACCTAGACGCGGAGAAGAGAGGAAACAAGTAAAGGCTACGAAGGGAGTAAGACTCATACCATAAAACTGTTGCCAGTTAAAACTATCTATTCTGATTTTTATCCTAAGAGGATAGAATGCAGAGCTGGATCGTTCCTCTTTTTCACTGCGACTGGATACTTGTTTTTCTCTTTTTATGTAGCCGACCATAGATGGTAAAACTAGTAAAAGAAAAATGGGCATCAAAAAGAATAAATTTTTATAGAGACCTATCTATACTAATATGTTAAATGAGATATAATCATATTTAAAGAACATATAATATTTAAAACCTTCATCTAGTGATGTTATTTTTGTTTATGTCTTTCTTATTCTAGAAAAGAAGGTTTTATCAAATTAAATATAGCATCCACTATTTTATTACAATATTTTTTCTAATTTTACAAAGGATAAAATACAAACAATTATACTATACGTTGAAATAGGCGTTAAGTGTATTACTTTTACTTTTATTTGCAATTTATATTATTTTACTTAATTTTTAACTATACAAAACCTGTGTAAGACGGATCAGCGATCCCGCAACTAATTAGATGAGATCGTTTAAACAAGATCCTGCGTGACAACAAATCGTACTCGGAAATAATTGCATTGTCATCAACGAGAGGTTTATGGAAATTCGTGGCTAGACACTTGGCTAACGGTAACCCGGTATAACGAGGCGCGCACTGATGTTGGACGACAAATTATCGCGGCCTGTTGTCTACGTCACCCGCGTTACCTACGTTGCGAAGGCGAGTAATTTGCATTTAGAAGAAGCCCGTCTCCGGCTGGCAGCATTAATCTGATTTTTCTCCCGTAACCACCGCAGTTTTTAACTGACGCCTGTCATGATGAGCGCATTGCAGAATTTTCCGTTCTGCTCATTTTTTCGTCCTCCAGACATGCACGTAATTATCACGCGGAGATGAATATGAAGGGTTGGAATGCATCTAATAAAAAGATCTAAGATGGCTGAATTATCCAGATAAAATAATTCATGCAAACACAATGCATGAAAAAAATGCAGAGCTTTCTCAATAAATAGGGAATTAATACTGAAAGATTAATTTTGTTCTAATTAAATATAAGAGAAATCCTATATTCGGTCGAAATATATCTTAAGCCGATATTTGTAATCTATTCTTTTTTAAGACTATTTTAACTAATATTTTAAGTGATTATGATATCTTAAGACTGTTAACTGTATAAATTGATTATTATGAATATCGGTTTTATATTACCTAAATCTTTATCGATCTTGAAACGCAATCATAAGCAGAATCAAAGTAGTAATATCACTTATTAAATTGACAAGCAATTTAATAATATAATAATTGAGCATCTTTATAAAAATATTAATAATCTGATGTTAATGAAAATCTTAAATCTACGAATTTATAAATTATAATTGTTTAATTTCATTCTCTTTTGATTTTCCATGCATTGTTTATACATATATATATTTATATTATTATTAACAAATTACAAGTGTTATTTTTAAGTATTATTCTATGAAAATTACAAAACAAAAGAAATAACTTTCTAATTCGCTGATAAATACAAGCTGCAGAACACGAAATTGATGACACATCGATACGTTTACGATGGATAAATTTATTTGGAACATTAATTTCTTAATATTTAACGTCACATAGGCAGTACTTAAGAAATTATCTAATTATAATAATCAATAAGAAGTTAAAGTTTATATGTATCGAAAATGAGATCGTTTTGCACATAATTATTATTGCGCGGATAATCCAGTGTCGTTTTTCCGAGTTAATGTAGTTTTAACGCGCGTTTCCCAAACCATGTTCAAGCGAGTAATGAAACTTTCCTGATCAATACCTCTTTCATTTTTCATAGCAGTAGACGAACTATGTTTTCTTGCCCGATTCTCTTTGCAGTACCGCAAGCAGTAGAACTTTTGTCGATGTGTATTGTTCATGAATCTTATGCTATCAATATCTATTTTTGGCATTTACGTTTAGCATTGTTTACATCATTTAACTTCATTTAATTAATGTTATCGAGCTAAGAAAAAAATTTAATCATTGTAGTATCTAAATTTATTGCGAATTACATATGTTATATGTTAAATTATTCGAAATGTTTAACATATTTTCTGTAATTTCGAACAGACTTTCATTATTAAAGACTTAATTAATTAAAGATTTAATTAATAAATTATTAATATTTCGTTCACTGATTAGGTATTAAATTGTATTATGCTTTAATAGATTTTAATATCTCGAAAATAGTATTAAATCAAAAATATTGCTATCTTGAATAATAAATTCTTTATTCTAGACTACATATTTATACATATTTTTTTAGTATCATATATTAGAATTAATCATATAACATTATCTTCTTGTTGCGAAGTTTTTTCTCGTTTGTTGTAACTAATGCTATCCATATCGCAATGTACCAGTACTCTTGACAAAAAGTATGAACATCTATTAAATTTAAGCACACACAGCCATTACTCTGCCACGCACGAGTCATTAAAGATTTTTACTTACGCGCGTTTTATCGCGTTTGTCAGTGAAAAATAGAATCGCATGGCCGCTCGCGTGTGCGGCGGTGATGAAATTTACGCGAGTCTACATCGCCGCTCGTTTATTCGTTCATTCGACTCGCAACTCGAGTTGTCACGGTATAATTTGTCACATTATATGTACCCGCCATTGTAACGTAAATCGCAATATTTATTTGTCGCTTTCGCGACATTTACTTCTTTAAAAAGTGATTCGCGTTATGGAGAAGCGATATTAAAAATCGAGAAAAGCTAATGAAATTGCTTTCATACTGTAGGGATGTTTATAGGATGCTTACATTGTCCGTAGACATACCTATATGCAATAAGATTTGTTAGCACGACATTGTATTAATATATTAAAAAATAATAACAGTTCTAGTAGCATTTTTTTTTCATAGATCTACTGCAGTTACATATAAAAAAAATTCCGCATTTTTTATATTAAAAATTGAAAATTACAGCATAGAACTCTGATAAAACTGTAGTGATAACTGTTAATAAAATTGCGATAAATCACCAACACAACACTTTTTTTCCAGGTGTCGCGCGCGCATGCTGTTTTTTTTGTATTTAAAATGTATTAAAATTGATAATTGATCTCAAATTTTGATCTCAAATTACATGTATTGATAGAATTCGGAAAATATTAATGGGAATTGTAAGCAAAAATGGAAATATTTATCTTTTCTTATACTTTAGAAAAATGTCATGTTAGATTCATGAAATTAGCATGCTATATTTTCATTTTCCGTTTTTTAGTGTAAAAAAGGCAGAACTTTGTTTTATTTTTATAAGGAACTGTAGAATTGTGAAAATGTTGCTGGAATTGTAATTTTTTTTTATATTAATAATATGTCGTTCTAACTTTACAGATTCTATGGAATATGCAACTATGCTGCTTTGATTAGTCTTTGATACAACATTCAGAAATAATTTTGTATATCTCTCTTTTTTAGGAATAGTTATTGATATTTCTGTAATTTTAAACTTGAAATATTATTTTCGAAGATTGAATTACATTTTTAATTTTCTTAACATAATATTCAATATTTTCTTTTTGTATACAAACTTTTGAAGTAATTTCAAGTAGATGTTTTTTTTAATAAAATCTTGGATGCTATTTTCTTATAATTTTCAGAATTTGTTTGAATTGATTCGATATTTAAATTAACAAGTTTAAAAGTGAAATATTTAAAATTAAATGTAGAATCAACTTTTAATCTTTATTTGTCAAACGCTACTTTACTTTATTTCAAACTTTTCTTTTAGTTTGCAATAAAATATGTAAAAAATAATTTTATTTTTATGCTTGTAAATTTTTATGTTTATGCTCAAAAATTATAAGTACTTTGACATTTTTTGTTGAAAATATTCTAAAATCAGACGATCATGAAAGACAACACACGAGGCGTTTTATACATTATGAATGATTTTGATGTTGCGTATCATACGGAAATAAATTTTTCGTTTTTTATTGCCACCTCTTGCTGCAATTTCTGTCTCTAATTTGCCATGAGAATCAAACAACAAGTATACGTTCACAGAAATGCAATGTGATGGACAATATTGTCTCACGGAAATGGAGAATTCCTTCATCGGCCAAGTGATTTGCCGTAATTGCGGATTTTCGCTTCTCTCTCTCTCTCTCTCTCTCTCTCTCTCTCTCTCTTTATCCTTTCTTTTACTTTTACTCTCTCTTATTGCTAGCTTTTGCCCTTCCTTTATCTCGAAAGCTGAATCGTGACACAATAGGGCGACCAAGCATGGTCTTAATATTGCGCCGCTAAAAAATGCCAAACAAATTCTGTAATCGTGCATTTTTTCGTTCGCTAATTCTTTATTTTTAAAATCTCTCTCTCTCTCTCTCTCTTGCTTCCACGGTACTCAGCTTGCAGCGACAATGATTAAAAGCGCGCACTCTGTGAAACGTAATTGGATGATTCTGAATATAATTATAATCTTTTGATTCCTTCGCTGTCCCTCTGTGCAAGGCGCGCGATAAATAAAATTATAATAGTTGGTTACAAATTCCGTCAGAGAAAGAGTTGTACACGGAGTGCTTGTAAATTTAATTTAGTGACATATGCGGTATGCTATAAATTCTAAGCGGTCTGCTTTTGATGCGTAATCCTAGTTATCGGTTTATTGGCAATTCCGATTCCGATTGCAAATGCGCATCATTTCCGCGTTTGTATATACATACGCAGTTGTGTTGCATTGTTTGATCAATTATGTAACATGATATTACAGTTATAATACAATGTAACATTACAATATCATATTGCAATTTATATATTATAATGATTACATGAATGTCAACTATGGATCGTTTCATGTTATCGTGAAATGGATCGTGGCGCATTATATAATATATAATTAATTATATAATACAATTAAATTTTATATATAATATTATACAATATAC